>JABXWE010023342.1:0-41758 GCA_014611495.1 Limonius californicus | reverse complement strand
CAGTTTCAGCCACCTGTCAGTGCTGCCATAAGTGTTTATAAAAACTCCCTAGTAATCGATTTGACGTAAAATTGTCTACATAAATTTATTTAAAATACTCTTAAACTTCCTCAATAGAAAAAATAGTATAAAGAACACGTTTCATAAGACGACTTGTCGCACTCGTCCGTTGAAAAACTCGACGCTTCGCGTCTCGTTTTTCAAACTTGGACTCGTGCGTTAAGAAAAGGCCTTATGAAACTAGTTCTTTAATATACTATTTTTCAAACTCTCCATTGTTGTTTTACGGTCTCTATTACCGAATAAGTCTCGTTTTATTAATTTTAGTGTCTTGTTGAAATATGACGGATATTTTATAAATAAGGTCCGTTTTATAATAAGAAGAAGAATACTGTAAATATCATTAAAATATATTTTTTTCCGTATTCCACACACTTTGTTCTGTTCAAACATTTGTCATACCGCTCAATATGTTTTTGAATTCCGACGTCAAAGAAATCTGCTGCCTGTGAAGAAGGTGGATGATCCAGTTGCTCCCAATCCAAAAGACCTGATGAGACTTTGTGTTTGTGCAGAAACATGTGGCCTTGCATTGTCATGGAGCAACAAACATCACACTGGAAGACAGTAGGCCACGTCGCTTAATTTGCATGGCACGCTGGAGTTTTCTCAAGGTCACACAATACGCATTAGAATTGATTGTTTACCTCTCGGAATAAAATCCACTAACAACATCCCTTTCCTGTCCCAAAAGACAGTTGCTATGATCTTTCGTGCTCAGATTGTCTGTTTGGCTTTCATTCTGGTTGACGACGACGTGTGGCCATTCCATTAACTGTTGCTTGGACTCAGGACTCATGTGAGACACCCAAGTCTCATCTCCTGTAACGATGTGGTCCAATAATTCATCTCCTTCCTGATTGCATCGAGTCAAAAACGATAAAGCACAGCCCAATCTTTTGGTTTTGTGATCATCAGAAAGCAGTCTTAGAACCCACCGAGATCACAATTTTCGATAATTCAGATTCTCCGGAACAATGGTGTACAAAACTGACCTTGAAACCTGTGGAAATTCAATTGATAACTTTGAAATCGTGAATCATCGGTCCTCTCGAGTTTTGTTGTCCACATTGCGAACTAAATCTTCAGAGAAGGGCGACCAGGGCGTGGCTCACCATGCACATTAACCCGTCCGTCCTTGAACGTTCTCACCCATTTTCGAACTTTACTGTCACTCATAGCATTATCACCGTAAACTTCACAAATATGACGGTGAATTTTCGCTACAGCCAAGTTTCTTGCACTCAAGAATTGAATTGTAGTCGTATCTCACAGTCTTAAACATTATAATCTTCTACAGCTCAGCACACAGACAGACGATACGGCTGCAAATGACGTCTGAACGCTCGCAAAGCATGCTGTGAGCAGACGCGCAAGCGCGCTGCGGCGATCGCGCGTTATTCTCACTCTCATTCACAAACAACCTTATTTAAAAAATACCCCTCGTAATATGTACCCTATATCGTAAGCACCTTTCGATTATTTTGTAAATGGATACGTGATTATAGGGTAGCTCAATCTACACAATGTGGTAATATTTTTCTACCATTCATTATCAAGCAGGGGGGTTTCGGATGGTTCTGATGTACTAAAGAAAGAAAGGAGTAAATGTATACGTTTATCATTTAAAAATTTAAGTTTTATTTTCATAACTGGAAAACTTTTGCGTGCTTCTATTTATGCATGTACGCGGTGAACCGAATGATCAGTTATTACTTATTAGTTACTATTCGCGTATGAGTATCTGTCAGCCAGTAGTAGCAATAATTGAAAAATATGAACTTTTGTGCATGTACCTTTATGTTTCGTAATTTATGCCTTTGAAAGCAACAATTTAACGACTTCTCTAATGGAAGCAATTACATAGTCCGCAAAAAATTCGTGTTCGTGACATACCTCGGCGGCATGGAAAGTTTTATATTTGTAGTAGCAAAACCGATGGATCGATTATTCAGATGTGGGTTAATCTGAAACCAATAATTAGGTTATCATATCTTCGCCCTTATTAAATCTGTATGGTGTTGCGGTTTTAAAAGTAATTAAAGAACGCCGATTACGCTGCCAAATGATACGGATAAAAGGCGGAAAGAATATTATTGGCTGTTTTTAATGTGGTTGGTAATTAAAATACCGACAAAGATAATAGAGGTGGAGTTTCCAGCTTGGCTGCGAAGTTAATTAGAAAATACACGTAAAAAAGGGGATTAAAATCTCAGCTCCGCTTATTTCTATAGCAGGAAAACACGGTTTCCGTGCAAATTATAGTTCGTATAAATTACGTGATAGAATTTGCTTCCCCGCCAGCCTTTAAAATAAAAGCTTCATTTTATGTTAATTTTCTAGGTTGTAATTAAAATCAAAATACAGCTTCCTGTAAAGTTTTGCTGTGCAAAGGAACACCGTTTGTCCTCTTTATTAAAAGAGCTTTAATTGCAGCACCGAATACATTAGACTGTAAAATGGTTATGTTTTCATTTTTCACGAATACATACAAAGGTTATGAATGATTTTCCAAACAAACAGACCAAGCATGAAAATGTTATTTAAAACATTTCTATGCATTTGTAGTTACAATATAATTTAATTAATAAAATACTTTTTAATTGCTCTTGTATTCTACTAGATAGTTACATAAAAATCCTTTAACAAAAAGTGTGGTAAACGTATGTTTTATTTGGCTTTTCATAAATAACGGCCATGTTGGTAGCGAACTGAACTGAAACATAACAACTACTACTAAGAGAAAAATAAACTGATTCAACATTTATACAAATCGAGTAATTAATATTAAGATAACAAAAAACCTAATGTGCCTGAGCTACTACAAAACGTTATTGTGTACTTTTATTTTCTTTCGTGTTTGCTTGTTCACCCAGTTATGGAGGAACGCGTGCAAAGTGTTGGGCTGAGATTTTTAAATTTTTGTTGCTGAATTCTTGAAAGAACTTGGGGAATAGGGAATTTTCTACTCTTCGATTTTTCAAGGGTTGTTTATTTTAACGACCACTCGCTCATCATCATCATCTTTAATTAACTTTCACCGTTATCAAGTTTCCGTGATCACTCATCCTTAACAGATTTCTTAAAACACCACCACCTCTTTACGAACCAGAATTTGTGCTTTTGTTGGAACTTTATTCAGAGATCGATTTGCGTTCTACTTTTCCATAACCACAGCAAATACGAGAAGTATCCAGAAACTACAGGCTAACTATGTTTTAGCAATCAATGTTAAACACATTTTCTGTTAGGATAATTTTGTTGTAACCATTTCATAAATGTTTTGGGAATTGAGTATTTATCTTGGAAATCATGAATCGCTAACTTTCTTGAATTTTGTTGTCCATTATTTCATCACCCCAGCGTTCTGTATGGACGAAATGATGCACTTCTGGGAATAGAAATCTTAAAAAGCTTTAGTTAGCATTATTAACGGCACGATAGTTTAAAAATTTTCACCATCATCCAGTTTTGTCTAAGCATACCTAATAAATAATTACCGTTTACACGTGGTTCGTTTTCTGTAATTACGCTATTCGCGTTTTCAGTTCTAACGTAGGATATCTGGTGATTCACATGAATAGAATTTGCAATTAAACATTTTAGATATGTGATAAAATTTCACAGCAATTTCATAATAAAACTAAATGTACTGTTCAGGTGTCCTGTTCAATTAATCAACGAACAACAAATTTTCTCTTAAAATAATTGAACCGGTGGAGGGTCTATTCATTGCTGTACAGAAGTAAAATGGTTCTAAATTTTTTATCTGTTATTTAGCAATTCTGTAACAAAGCCTTTCACTTGGTAATACATGCATAAGTTTACCATACTTCTTTCACATTTGCAAAATGTTTCTTTTCTATTTTACGTATTTCCAATTTTATAACTACTGTCATTTCTTATGAAATGTAGTTTCAAGACACTTCAATTGCTTCTCGAACAGTACATCTCTAACACATTTAATCTAGATATGTATATTACGCGCGTTAAGAACTCACGTTCCTGCTCCGTATGCGAGTTTGACTACAATCATAGATTTAAAGATCATACGTTTTGAATTTAATTGTTTAAATATTCTTCTGTTGGGTTCTATTTCTTTACTTACAACGTTATTTTTCATAGTGCTGCTTGGTATTTATACTCTTTAAAAGCTTTCGGTACTTGATTATAAAGATTTGCAGTATTTAAGGAACCCTGGGTTTGGTAAATTAGAATCGCTACTGGTAATTATTTATTAACACTTTCTTTATATTTTAATCATTTCCAATACCTCAACCAATGGCAAGTGCACATAGGTTAATTGTTAGGGGGTAGCGTGCCAGACAAATGCGAGTACTGGTCAAATAGCATTCAAAGTTAAGCAACGATTCATACGGTCACCATTTGGATGGGTGACTAAAAACCTACGGGCACACGCTGCGCTCTAGTACCTCGGAGAGAGCCTAAAATAGTCGCTCCCCTGTTAAAAAATCTTCACACTAGCCCCCACAGTGGTAACGCCAGGACAAAAGACAAAACTTTTCGTAATTGACCTGAAACACCGAATTATTACACACGGGTAACTCACTGCAACGTTTCGGTGTGTTAACCACAGCCAACTCGTCTGCGAAAAGAGTGTGGGTGAATAGACAACAAATCTGTCATCAATTGTCGTGCAGCGATGCGCATGACCTACCTTAACGGATCCAGGTAAGGGTAAACTCTTACCACGAAGAATAAGACTTATGGGTTTCAACATACAAACAAGAACACAATAACACATCAGAGTGAACTGAACGCTGTAAATAAAGCCTCTATATTTATAACTGTAACAAAATAGAAATTTTCATGAACACCTGTGTAATCAAATATTAATGAACAGAATATGTAATAATAAAGTTAAATCGCACTTTGTAAACCCTGTATATAAATCGTCCTAAATAAAAACAATTAAATTACAATATAGTCGCACACTCTGTATATGAGTGCCCCTACAATTCTAAGGTGAAGCCCAAGTTATAACAAATTATTCACAAAGTAAATACTGCCCTATATGTCAAATAATAGGTAGCAATAAATAACTAAATGGTAAACTCAATTTCTGACGCAACTTAATGAATGCCTAAAAATTCTGAAAAACCACAGTAAATATAAGTTAAGCTGCGTAAACCACAGATTAAATACATAAGTGACTAACTCAACTCAATTAGTCAACAAATTACTTGAGTAAATACAGAATATACAAAATGCGGAAGTAAATTATTTATATACATATTTATAAGGTATTATTTTATATGATTTAGACAATAGGTCAAAATAATTCGAGAAAACTCGAATTGAGGAAAAGGTCCCAGGCGAATGAAGTATGACAAGGAAAGCAATTTAGGGGGGTAATCCCTATCTGAAAATAAATGGATATAAAAATCCACAAAGTTAAATTACTAATAATTAAAGTCCGAATGCGAGTTTCCGGAAACTGGTGAAATGACGCAAGGCCTGGCGTTAAGTCAGCTTAACCAACACGTAAATTGTAAGCGGTAGCGCCGAACCGAATATGTATCGCTATTAATCAAACCGCATAGTTGTTCTATAATACAAGGAATTTTACTCATCAATAAATTAAGTTGCCAATTGTATAAATTGCAATTGCCACACAGCCGTGAAAATAGACACAACCACAACTGCAGCGGTCTGAATTTGGTGCGCACATACAGTTTTGTTTACAGATGTTGTGCCACATGGAACACAGCAAAACCTTAAATAAATATAGAATGCAGTGAATAACAGGTACAAAAATCTGGATGCACCTATTCAAGGTAAATGACCAGTCGCCAATGCATAATAATGTTCAAAACGGTAGAGTATACTAAAAAGCTAAAATTGCTAATCATACACAGGATCAGCTTCCCCGTTGAGTCTGTAGCTTGCCGAAGATGAAAAATAGAGAAAATTGGGAAATCAAATCTTCTGTCGTTCGCTGGTATGTTCCTGGAGCCTTCCAAACACCATTATGGAGGATGCAGCAGCGGATCGCATCCAGCTGGACTAGCAGCGCACGTAGGCATCTTTCGGTGAACGAGACAGGCTGGTTGGTCGGAAACCCGTCCCACTAGACACCACATAGCATGCGGTGGGTAACGTATCAATTTTCTGGTAAAGTGTTTAATTAATATGGGCTAGACCCAATAATAATTTAGCAAAATACCAAAATAATTCGCAGAATACTAACTAAATTGTTCTGTAGATAAGGATGATTTAAATTATCCACGAAGCATGAAGACTGTACATTCTTAAATCACTTTAGACGCTTTTACCAGCAACCCATAACTTGCACAGCCAAGAACTCAAAATGAAGTGCCGTCTGACATCCACACTTCAGGAAATTCCACCCACCCAATTCAAAATCCGCATACAAGTTGAAGAAATCTTCCCCAACTTCCCTAAAAATACAACAACTCAAAAAATTCGTACCAAGGTTGACGGAAAAAAGGAATCGTAGGCAACCAAATACACCTACTAGACTGCTGGGATGCTAGCGCGTACTTAAATACGCATTCTAAAGTCCACAAAATTAATTCTTTGTTTAACATTTAAAGGTTTAAATTTTCAAATTGTTATGTTCTTTTAAAATTTGCCACTTTATATGAATTAATTCCGTATTTTGTTTGCAGCTTCGTAAGAATTAATAACGTTATTTTAATTGCAGTCTTATTTTGGGTTACCATTTCGCTATTTTGTTTTGTCTTTCTAAGTTTTAGTTATGTTGACAGTTTCTTTGGTGTCGAAACTGCCGAATATTGTTTTTTTCCGCGCATAACCTCGGACGCTTCCCAGAACTCACGTGTTCCTTATTCTAGAACTTTTACATAACATTTCGAAATATGGTGCACTCTTTTTGGGGGGAAGGTGCAGATTCCCGTTGCGTTTTTCAGGCAGTCAATCTTCCACCTTTCTTGGCTCCGGACCTTCCCAAAATTACATCTTCAGGGGAAGGCCGTAAATATATATCGAGTGCTGCAAGTGTCGGCTTGGGTTTTCGACGGGTATACCTGGTGTAATTTTTCGTTTCGTTGTTTTACCATGGGTTGAAAACAACACATCGACAATTGTCGGATATTATAGAAGTACGCTAGAATTTTAAACCCAAACAAAAGGCAATTCTTTGAATTTCGAAGCCCAGCGCCTGTCCTGTTGCTGCTACTATCGTTCAACGATTAACAACCTGTTGTTCAACTCATTTTCCTGCATCTGGAAATCGCCCGAAATTGTGCCACGCTCCTAGAATCGTTCAAGGTAAAAATCCAGATTTTGTGTAGTGATACAGAAACCTTTTGCTCGCGTTACCTTGCAAACTTCAAATTTTGCTTTCATGTAAATAAAAAGACGACCTTCAGTGGCCATATGTGGTGTTAGTTGTTAATTATAAAACTACCGAATTATATTCCGTTTTATTCTTGTGAACTTCAGTGTCCCTGGTGTACGTGCTGTATGAAAAACGTAAATCTCGTTGCACCAGTGGCGGCGGGTTTTTTTCTGAACGTTCAAGAACATTAAAAATATGTAATCCAAACTTATAGCGTTATTACTTGTCATTTTCTTGTAGTGTCATGTTTAACCGTTTATTTATATGTGTGTTAAAAGTTTCCTACCTCTTATTGTGTCTTTTGTACCTGTTTGTGTGAGAATTTTGCAAGCTTTAAATATATAGAAGGAGGCACAATAAAGGTGAGTTCCATTCCCGTAAGCTGTTGGCTTCTCTGCCTTCCACGAGGACCTACAGTCAGCTGGATTTGGAAGGTGGCGCCCACTTATTTTGACTCGCCCTGTACACAACTAAAGATTTTCTCACATAAGCGATTTTCAAGAACTCTCCCTACTCCTCTGAGCTAAGCTGTAGGCCTTTTCCATCTACCTGGTTACGGGTCGTCGGAAAAGCTCGATTGGCCCGTAACAAAATGTCCGGCAAACTCCCTCATCAGGTAGGGGGGACTATGTTGCAAGCCCTTGTCTTACACAACTCGCCTTATCAATTGGAACAGACTCTAACCATATTAAAAAGGGTTAAAGCGGTCGGGCCGGAACAGCTTCCGGGTCTCCTCGCGATAATATCCCATACGTACTTCTTTCATTCTTCACTTTTTGCTTCGTATTTCAGGTCTTTCAGCAAGACCATTCAACGCAATGTGCAGGTTTCATTTCGTATGCTGAGAAAAGAGTTAGACTAACCCACCGAAAGTAGAGCAGAAGTACCCCTAAGCAGTTTACGATTTTCAAAAACATCTATATAGTAACCGGGCCTGATGACTTTGTATGTTCTCAGAAACACCGGAGTTTACACATATTTTTCTATATAAACCCTCCCGTCGGAGTACTAACTATCGTGGATGGTTGTGAGCTAGAAGTTCTGCTTGACTGCCTTTCGCAGTGTTTCGCTGCCTAATAAGAGTTCTTATTAGAGGAATAATAATAAATATTAGCAATTTCCTTAAACAGAAAGTTGGAATTAGTTATCCGTGCTAATTTGCATTTGAAGAAAACTCAATAAGTATATGCTTTTGGTAAATTAATTGATTTTCTAACGAGTATGTGAATATTTGTAAAATTTTCACTAAATCGTGCGTCTACTCAGTAAAAGATGTTATTAAATCATATAATTGCCGTTGATTTTCCCTTATTAAAACAAATGCATAAATTTCTCTATGTTTATTGTGCACCAGTAGTGGTTTGTTGTTTATTTAAACCATTACCATTGAGGATTAAACATGTCAATATGGCCGATAGCATTTCTCTGAACAGCGTAGGTTTAAAATTTTTGTAATATTATGGTATTAAATCAGGAAAATAAGACGGATATATTGAGGTTCAATTCTCCTGTCTATGGGGTTATAACAGCTAATTGACAGAGCTGTTCATTAATATTTCGTCCTCTGAAAATATAGATAGGGTAAACCATACAGTTATTGGCACCTTAAGCGGTACTTACTCTCTCGGTCTTACATGGATTGATACTGATACGAATGAAACATCCAAACAGTAAAAATACCAATACATAGCAAAACATTATATTTTATTATTGAAACCCAATTTTGTTGTACAAATGTAGAAACATCAATAAAAAATACAATTCTGGAAAAAGTAAAAAAATATAGTTATTGGCAGGCTAACGACAGTGATTGACAGTGCACTTATACAATTATTGGCATGACTGCACAGCCTTCTTTAAAACATGTTTTGCAGGTGAAAATATTTGAGGTTGATGATGGTTCGTGTTTATTTATATAAAGTAAATGATAGGTTCTATCACATAAAGTGCATTTAATGCGAAATTTAATTACTGTAATATTTTTCACGCATATAAAGCACAGTCCCGTTTTAACAACTTTATTTTCGAATTTACAAGTGGAATAAGCAGTATTCTTGTTTTCGTAATTTTCTTTAGTTGGCCTGCCAAATAAATTCCAAACATGCCTATGGCCTTCGCTTAACTTTGGAGGTATAGATATACATGAAATAATATTAATTTTTTTATCTGAACTTTTGGGACTGATCTGGGGTATAATTTTCTGATATTTGGTAATTAACTTTTTTTCTATTTTTAGTTTCTGGATAATACTGACTTCATTATTAACCTTTTTTACAGTACTTTGGCCTTTTGCCACTTTTGACTTATAATTTTTAAGGCTTCAGTTGCCTTTCTCTTTTCCAGCCTTATCCACTTTTTCTCTTCCTTTACCCTTATTTCTTCTTCTTTCTTTTCTTTTTTTTTGATTTGCTTGTTTGCAGTTTGCGTAAGAACGAATGGTAATTTTCTTTCTGGCGTTTGAGACCGCATTAAAAAATCACTAATACTTGAATTCGGATTTGTAGATGGTGCTTCTTCAAAGGTTTTCTTTGTTTCCGGAAAAATAATTAGGTGGTTCCTCATATACGAGCCCCTACGCAAAATAGTTCGTCTAGTGCCATATTTTATTCAACAAAATGTTTACACTTATCACGCTTGTCTACTAAACGGTTTGTGAAAGGAACAATTTGTTTAAATTTTAAGTACATGGAATGCCATTTATTTTGCCCTACATAACATTTTAAATTAAGCGTTAATACTAACAATTATTGAAAACTTCACCGGAAGTTCAAAAGCAGAAAACTTCGTCTGCTAACAAAATGACGCACAATAGTTCGTCTACCACTTCGTAACGTCGCCTTTATTGTTTATAACTGCTCTTATTCTACGTGGCATGGTCTGCACCAGCTCTTCACATTCTTCAGGGGTTATGGAATCCCAAACTGCCCGAATTTTGTTTCGCAAATCTTCTTTTGACCTCGCTGGATCCTGCCTAAACTTTTTCTTCATTTTCCACCACAAAGTTTCTATTGGTGACAAATCCGGACTGTTTGCCGGCCATTCCATTATGGGAATGTTATTACTGCAAAACCAAGCCTTTATGGTCTTTGCAGTGTGGCAGGCAGCCCCGTCTTGTTGAAAAATATAGCTGCCGTCAACACTTTGCAGAGTCGGGATGGATGGTACTAGGTTTGTTTCTAAAATTTCCTGGTATCTGGCAGCATTTACAGTTCCATCTATGAACTGTAACCCACCAACGCCTCTTGCAGACATGCAGCCCCATATCATTAATGAAGCTGGGAACTTGACCTTTCGCTTTAGGCAGTCTTTGTGAAACGCTTCATTTTTATTACGAATTACTCTTTTTCGTTCATCTCCAACTGAAACTTCAAATCTCGATTCATCGCTCCAAATAACTGATCTCCATTGTTGAACTGTCCAATTTTGATAATCTTTAGCAAATTTCAGCCTCCGCTTTTTTTGTGCAAGCGTCAAAAGCGGTTTTTCCTTTGCCTGAAAAATCAAAATACCCCGAACTGCAAATGGCTGTTGCAGACATTTTTAGTCACTTACCGTGTAAATCTTAAAACCCATTCTTTTTAACGTTCTGTTGCATGTATCAACGGAAACATTTTTTCCTATCATTTCTCGCCATTTTACTGTTAATTCTGCTACACGAGCACGGCGATTTTGTTTAACAAGTTTTTTAAGTACTCTGTGTTCTGCTGGGTTTGTTATGCGAGGACGACCAGATTTTTTAAGTGTTGCAACACTACCAGTTTTTCTGTTATGCTCAATAATAGCTTGAAGGCTAGATCTAGGTAGATTTATTTCCCAAGCTATTTGGTAGGCAGATTTTCCGTCTAGATGACCTGCTACAATAATTTTTCGCACTTCTTCAGACACTGGTTTTCCACGATCCATTGTAAACACAAAACCTGTCACGCAGCAATATTATTTGACAGAACAACTTATTCCATTTGTTGTTCCGACTATCAATTGTTTACGTGAATTCTCGGCCAACCAAGATTAAGAAACTGAATGATGGACGAACTATTTTGCGTTATTTTATGAACAGACGAACTGTTCTGCTTTTGTACTTCCAAAGAAGATCTTAACTATTTTCAGAATTAGCAATTATTTCGAAATCTTATATAAGGCAAAATAAAAAGCATTTTATATACATAAAACTGAAATAATTTATTCTTTTGAGAAAACGTTTGGTAGACAAGTTATGGAAGTTGAAAATTTTTGTCGACTAAAATATGGCACTAGACGAACTATTTTGCGTAGGGGCTCGTAATATGTCCATACTTATTATATTGAAATCGTCATTTAGCGGTGTTTCAACAGAATTAACTACTGTAGATTCATTTAACGTAGTATTTACAGATACAGTAAGCCTGTTCTCTTCTGTTAAATTATGTTCATTCGATATTGCATTGTCATTATCTTCATCTATATTTTGATGCCTGGTATACTAATGTTTTTATCTACATCAACAGATATATCACTGAATATTCAACAACATCTTTATTTGTAATAAATGGACCATAAACTTTAACAAAGTCTTCTTGCTTTTCGAGAACTTTAAACTGTTTCCAAATCTTAAATAAAAGAAAAAGTCATCTGACACTCCATTAACAGCAGCATCAATTTCCTTAAACTTGTTAATGTTTTCCTGTCCAACTATCTGCTCAAACTGTTTGTAAGTTATTGTAGCGTTTGTATTGATGGTTTCTGTAGTTGTTTTTCGTGACGTTCCTAAACATTTACTAAAGTCGATTGCGTCAGGATTCTAAGTATATAATCCTGTAGCACGAAAACCATTTTAAATCGTATCTACTTTAATAGAGTTATTTACAACAACTTTCAGTAATGGAACAAACTTCTCATTTGTGTGGTTTTCTATAAGATTGTTTCGCCTCCAAGTACGGCTTTCTTCTATCCATTTTCCATAAGTTTAAATGCCGAAACGTCTGCAGGTTGCAAAATCCAAGTCGCGTTTGGATAAAGGGATATCAAAATAATTTTCAGTTGTGTACACAATTCACTTAATTTATAAGCTAGGTGAGTGCTATGTCCATCAACAAATAGGATTATAGGAAAAGTTACTTCCGCCTTTTGCAAAGCTGGATATAAAACATTGCCTATGTATTCGTAGAAAAGTTCCCTAGTCATCCACCCATTATCGCTTATTCCTACACCCCAATCACTTGGCACCGACCACACGATTTCCGAAGGTAACCTTTTGTAGGGGTATATTACCATTGGTGGTGTAATTGTGCCAGCCGCAGAAAAGGTGAACATTACAGTTAAAGGTGATTTAGCTTGGCCATGATCAACCTTGTACATATTTCTAGCACCATGTGGTGCAATTACTTTTTTGTTCTTAGGGCACAGCATGAAGTTGGTCTCATCTCCGTTGAATATACTAGTTGGGCCTTCCAGAATATTGTAATACTCTTTTTGCTTTAAATATGCGGTTATTCCATTAAACCACTTTTTTGAGATCTGCTTTGTTCACTTTATAATTTGCAGCTTCTGAAGTTCTTGATGTAATTTTCGGATTTCGTTTCAAAAATGCTTTATACATACTTCTCCTGGACGACTATCCTTAAATGGATTGTCTATGGGTGATTTGTGGAGGAAATCTTTCACTGCAACCTGAATATCGTCTCTGTGACAAGGAAATCCTTTTTCATAATTTGTAATTATCTATCCAACCAAGACATTTTACTCATCTAATGAGAGAACTGGGTTTGGTCCATGCCCTGTTTTATGGAACTTATTGCTTAAACGAAATTGAAGTGTTGCCCTAGGAATGTCAAATGTTTCTGTCGCCTTTTTTTCGGCATTCCCCCTTCAACTGCTTTTATGGTGTTTAATATGTCAGCCTCTTAATATTTTTTTTGTACGACCATCCATCTTCTGTTTTCGGCACTTCTGATTTTCGGTTTACTGAAACCTGTAGTGGAAATATACATCATGTTTTTTGTATTATACTTTGATTGTTTAGTAATAAAATTAACTAATTTAGATAAGAAACGGAATGCAGAAAATCATAAAATAAAATATTTAGCAAGTTTAACAACATTAGTAACGAAATTCATATAGACCTCTCTATTTAATAGGATAGTTATTGGCATATTAAAAATATAGTTATTGGCAGGGTGCCAACAACTGTCTAAACAACATCGAATAAATAATTTTGTTTAAAAATGTGATTTTCTTGCATTTTATAAGTAATTGGTGATATAATTAATCATTTTCAGCATTTTCAAAAAAACTTATAGTTATTGGCATCTATGCCAATAACTGTTTTTGATAGTGATTTTAGCACAGTTATTGGCACCCGCAAAACTCTTACAATTAATAAAAAATAAAATAAATGTCTGTGATTGTTTACTGCATTAGGGTTATATGACCCAATATAACATACCCAAACTAAGAAATCCTGTAACATTTCATTCTATAAACGTAAAATTTCTTATCGCTTGCTAATGAATTCAAGAACTTCACCTCGTGGTAAACTTGCTGTTGCTACTGCACACATACATCAAGTGATATACAATAGTGTTGCCAACCGAATAATACAAAAATTTTACCAATCTTTCAAAAACACAACTAAGTTGACATCTACAGGGACCGCGGTGGTCGAGTGCGAGAACGCATTGGCCACTCGAGGTCACAGTAAATGCAGTTGCTCCGTTGGGGCGATCGAATCCCGACTGGGGCGACCGCATTTGCTTAGTTAAGTTTAGGATGCATGTTGCATGAATGTTTAGTATGTAAGGGACGCCCGCACCCCCCTGAAGTAATGCGAAAGCGGTTCCGGAGGGGGAAACGGTAGTATGAATGTGTGAAGGAAAAAAAAAAGTTGACATATACAAATATAGGAAATTCCTAGAATTCATAGAACTCTTATTATTAAAATAACTGAAATGCTATGCCAATAACTGTCTGGGTACCAACAACTGTATGGTTTACCCTAGCGCATTCTTGACATTCGACACCTTACGTGCCAATGAATTAGACAACGCAATATCGATTGAATTTTTTACCGTAAATAAAAGATTAAAACAAAGTGTACAATTAATGGGCCTCGTAACTTTCCGCAGATGTTTCCAATTTATCACTTAGTTGGTAAGAAAATCTTGGTGAGTTCTTGCTTCTCTTTCTTTCCTATATCGATTTTTAAATCTGCTTTAGTTTATTTCTCGATTATAAGAATTTTATTTAGTAGTAGGTATTCATGTAGAATAAATACTAAAAATCTGTTACTGCGCATGTGACAAAGACTATGAGCCGATTGACGTCAACTAATGTAACTGCAAAAGCACGTAACATGTGAAAGTGCAAAAAGGCACCGGATCGTCGTATCACATATTATTTATATTTTTTATATTAATATCGTGGTTTATTGTGCCATGTTTGGATGCAGAAATGAGCAATATATGATTGAATTTGTGCATGAGGAACTATAAATTTAATGTAAAGGCTGGGAGGGGTTGCTCTTTACATTTTACAGAGAACGACAAATATGTTGATTTCGAACACAAGCTTCTACATTATTCGCCAAAAACAGGAAGAAAAGTTAAGGCAAATGTCATTCCCAGCTTAAACTTACCCAGTACAAAGGCAGTTACAGATGCGGGATTACATAGAAACCAGCGGGCTTTAAAAAGGAATAATAAAAGACAGTTACTGAAATATTACAAGAAAAGCAACTATGAGAAAAATGCATAATAATTGTAGATTCATTTAGGTTATTTCAGATTCATGAGTAGCGCAGCAACGAGTTTAGATTTTAATGACAATATTAACGACATAAACAATCTGCAACAAAGATAAAACTTTAATTAATTTTTGTTTATTACTCTGATGTGTTTTAATTTACTAATCTGTTTCAATTGGGTGAACCCAGCTGTGTGATAATAACAGTAAAACCGCAAGAAAATTAAGATTTTCAAATTTCAAACTAAGGATATATCATTCTATCCTTTCTCTTTATGTGATTATGTTTACTAACTTCTAATATTATGTTTATTGTTTAGAATTGTAATATATTCATTAGAAATTATTTATTACTTTGTTGAAATTACGTAAATATTTTCAGGATCGCGTCATAAAATTCGCAAGAAAACGAAAATGCAAAATTAAGAAAAAATTCAGCAACTTCGGAATGAGAACGATCGTTTGCAATCTGAAACTAAATGTTTACAAGTGGAAAACGATATTAAAAACGCTCCGCTGAATGCAACTTAACTTGCAAAAAGGCAGAAAATTTGGCAAAAAATGTGGAAACTATTTTCACAGAAGGGCAAGTAAAATACTTGCTAAATAGTGGGAAGAGGAAAGGTAGTGTGGACACATAGTGATATATCTGCTACTATATCGCTACATATTGTAGGAGCTCGAAGCTACAGACACTTAAGAAATTAGTTAAAATATCCGTTACTTGCTATTTCTACGATATCGTGGGCTAGAAAAATTAGTTTTAATAGAAGAATTTTATATGCGGTTACAAAACTAATGAAGGCTAAAAACATAGTTGATCAAGTTAACTGTTATATCATTTGATGAAATGAAGATTATGGGAAAAGTGTGTTACGATAAAAATAATGAATGTGTTTTGAGATCTTACAATTACGTTCAAGTAGATATTGCCCGTGGATTATTCGGCGACTGTATGCTTTCGATGCCAAAATAACAAAAAAAAAAAATCGTTTCGATCTCATAATTAGTTTAGATAGTACTAGCTGTAGATTTGTGGCTGTTGTTAGTGATATGCGGGAAGCTAGTCAAAGTGTTTGGAAAGAACTTAACATTACCGTAGATAATTTTCCTTTCCCTCATTCAGTTCACCAGGAATAGTCGATCTATATGTTTGCAGCTGTGCCGCACTTGATGAAACTAGCAAGAAACCGTCTTTTAGATATCGAGTATTTATTCAATAGTGAAGTCATAAGTAAGGAACCGCTCAATGAACTTTTACATGTGAATTCAGTATCAAAACTAAAAACTGCACATGAATTAAATTATAAATATCTAGCCGTTGAAGGTCCCGAAAGACAAAAAGTGAATTTTGCTACTCAGTTCTTATCGAATACCAATTCCAAGGCATTGCAATAGTGCGGAGAGAATGGCATCATTAAGTCGAACAACAGGAAAATTAAGTTCTAAAAACAGTTTAACGACTGGTTTGATAGTTTTAACGTAAGGCGTCCATGTCCCGACCAACGCGCAAGCTTATGGATCGCATCTAGAGACGCCAGAACAGATATTAAATGATGTGATCAGTTTCATAAGAGATATTCCACCGAACAATAACAGAAAATGTATATTTGTCCTATCAGAGGAGTATACCAATTTCATTAAAGGCGCTACAGGGTATGTATCATATATTGAAAACAGAATATAACTTGACACGCACACATATATATTCAATATGTATATTGTATATATATATATATATATGTATATATATATATATATATATATTGCTGTGATCCGTAGCTAATACTAATAATTATAATTATTATTTTGGGCAACATAAAATGAAGTGGTTGGTTAAACCTACATATTGGGCGCCATATAAACAATATCAGATTCATAATTAAGATATCTTCCTGTTCGCTGTTATAAGGTAAGGATGTATAAGACTGCGCGGTTTTTAAGAATACGCATCGCTTATTTTACTGCCCTGCAGGTGGCATATTGCAGCAAAATGCGCGTTCTTGCAAACCTAATTTTACTGTTATTCAGTAGCATGGAGGTTGTGTTTTCCGCGTGTGTCTTCGAGGAGAAAAAGTACATTCAGGGTAAGTGCTCATGTTACTATAAATATTTAAAGTTATAGAAACAGTGAGACTTTCATCATTTCATTAGTAATCAAAGATTGAAACGGCTTAACCTATTTTTAGGAGATTTTTCTTCAATTGTATTGCAAGAACTTAACCTCAAATATCAAAGTTTATGTAGTATTAATCACAGAAAGTGTAAATGTGTAGTTGTTCAAGAACGAGCAGTTTTGATTGCACAAGATTGCGCAGATTGGCAACTCATTCTATCTAATAATTTAATTGTTACAGAGTTACATTCTTTTTGATCAGCAATGTCCAGATATGTAAGAAAAAGTAGTAGAGAACTTCGATTTACCCCCGAAATTTTTGAAGAGATAAATCGGAGGCTTGAAAACCAAGAAAGCAGAAGAGCTATAGCTAGAGATTTCGCCAAAGACTGAAACTTGCCACAGTACCTACTTCTTTAGGTAGATTTAAAACAGTTTTCTCTCTAGAAATGGAAAGGGAATTAGCGTCACACATACGCGAATTAGAAAAAAGATTTTACAGGGTGACCTTTAAAGATCTTAGAAGTATTGCTTATGAGTATGCCAAACAAAATAAAGTTTCTTCAAATTTTAATACCAACACACGCTTAACTGGTAAATCGTGGGCATATGGATTTTTAAAAGACACAAGCTGACATTACGACAACCCATGAAATGCTCACTGGGAAGAATGATAGGCTTCAATACAGTTCAGTATGATCGATTTTTTGAAAATTTGCGCTCCGCGTATGGACGATATAAATTTCCAGCAAGTAAAATTTACAACATGGACGAATCTGGTATTTCGACTGTCCCTACTAAGCTCCCTAAAACTGTTTCTTCAAAAGGAAAAAAGTTGATGGGTAAAGCAGCAAGTGGAGAGAGAGGACAATTGGTAACGGTCGTATGTTGTTCAAGTGCTGGAGGAACATAATATATTCCTCCAGCAATAATCTCTCCTCGAAAACGCTTCAAAGAGGAACTCTACAGAGGTGCTCCAGCAGAATGCCTAAAATTAATTTCTGATGCCGGATTTATTAACAGCGATTTATTTATTGATTGGCTCAAGCATTTTTAAATATATGCTCACCCTATAGTCGACAGTCCCGTTCTACTGATACTGGACAATCATGTCTCTCATTGTACATTAGAAGCAATCCATTACTGCCGAGATAATTTTATACATTTAGTATCCTTACCGCCGCATGCTAGTCATAAG
Source organism: Limonius californicus (assembly GCA_014611495.1). NCBI lineage: Eukaryota > Metazoa > Arthropoda > Insecta > Coleoptera > Elateridae > Limonius > Limonius californicus. The sequence goes on along the minus strand of JABXWE010023342.1, from coordinate 23,323 downwards.
TTGCAACCATTAGACAAATGTTTTTCTGGCCCATTCAAAGCAGCTTATAGCGAAGAATGCGATAAGTGGCAAATTTGTAATCCAGGTAAGGCCATTACGCAGTACCAAGTAGCAGAGCTGTTCCGATTAGCTTACAACAGGATTGCAAGCGTGGAAAAAGCAGTCAAGTCTTTTTCTTCTGTTGGAATATGGCCGTACAATTCAAACGTCTACAGCGAAAAAGACTTCTTACCCCCTTCTGTTACCGATGCTTTTGCTCAAAACACTAATCCCGTAGCAAAAGCACTTGCTGCAGATGAAACACCCGTCGACAAGTCTAATGTTAACACCGAGGACGATGTTGTTGTAAATGTATTTGAAGTTGAAATGCTTGCTGTACCAGAAATTATTAATTAGGAAAATATAGATGGCCTTGATTTAAATGCTGTTAAGATTTTCGACGAACTGGGCAATGAATTAATTGTTAGCCATGATAAAGGTATTACTACAGCGCGAATATGCAATAAGATAACAGATACTGCGACTGAGAGTCCACCAGAAAACACAGAAAAACAATCGAAAGTTCAACTAACTAATACAACTTATTGCTGTTCTACATCTCAACAAGAAGAAAAAAGTCAAGAAGGTCAAGAAGATAACTCGAATAACGCCAGATTAGTCAAACCTACGGATATTCACCCCCTTCCATTTTCCCCTAGACAACCTACTAAACAACGAAAAAGAGTAAAGTATGAAATTTTATCAAGATCTCTTTACAAAAATTCCCTGGAAGAAGAACTTGCTGGAAAAGCAGCTAAACTTTCTCAAAAAGTAACCAAAGTTAAACAAACTAAACCGAAAGTTTTGTGAAATCAAAAAAGGCATCTCTTCCCAAAAAAACAGAGAAAGGAGACAAAAAATGAAGACGACAGTGAATGCAGTTGTCCTGGTTGTGGAGAATTATATACGTCACCTCCACAAGCAGACTGGATACAGTGCTTTAATTGCAAGTTGTGGTGGCACGAAGACTACACGGATTATGATGGAAAAGGACAGTATACCTGTGAAAAATCATTTGAAGCATAGGTACCATTTTTTACGCGCGCTCTTTTACGCCGTAACGCGGGTTCTTATAAGGCGGTATGTGTAAGAGTGCGCGTTTGCGTTGTAATTTATTTTAAATTTCGTTTACATAGTAAGTTAACATTGTTTTTGTTGGATTGCTAGTTTATGTATAGTTTACACAGTTTGTGTATTACTTTCTTTTGTATTTCTACCAGAAATAAAACATTTACAGCAAAAAACGTGTTAGATGCGCATTCTTATACAACTTGTTCCTAAGCTGAGTAAAACTGTGTAGATTTAAACGGCTGCTAACAAAATGATAACACACGCAGAAGAAAAAACATTGGGAAAATCAAGTGAATTAACATACATGAATTCTTTAGCAAAATTCATTTCAACATTATAAGTGCCTTCCCATAAACAATACAGATGGCATTTAGATTTATTAAACAATAGGAAACATGTTAACATGTCAAAATCCACTTTTTGGTTAGTATTACAATTGTTTTATCTTTCAAACCAACCTTATTAAGCTTAAATCCTTAATAACTTCGGCCTTGGTAGAAATCTCGCGTCCTCTTGATTTTTGAATCTGCTCGCTTCGGCGCAACAGGTACTGCAACAGACAACGAATTCACATAAATTTCTGTTGCAAGCAGTTGTTCAGCAATTCGTTGAACCAGTAAGAGTAGTGGAATTTTCTTAGTTGAGCCCAAATCTCCTTCAACACGTAAGAAGCTTTAGTTCTTAATACTTCGTTACCTCGTAATATTCCATAAATTATTAATAAAACTTGTATAATTGAAATTAACTCATAACCTCCAAAGTTTTATCGAGGAAAATTTCTTGTAATGGACTTTCTTATTTTTAAATAAAATCCATTTAATACTTTTCTATATTTTAATATATTAATATACTATTCTATATATATATAGATATATTCTATATATATATATATATATATATACATTGCTATAAGGCCCGTACGTTGAAGATGCCATAAAATTGCTATGGTGAATATAGCTTTCGCAGTGATAATAATTTTTATAAGTCAAATAAAGGAATTTTCCCTGTATATACAAAATTACAAATCTAAATCAAAATTCTACTTTATGTAAACACCATAGACATTTAATCTCACCCGGTATAACATTAAATGTTGCTAGCTCCAAATTACAACAAATATTATCTTCATTAACACCTACCTTTTTTCATGAACAATAGTAGATTATTATCTCAGGGTACTGCATATACTTCTAAATACAGAGACATAAAAAGACAAACGACAGGTATTTAAATGACTCAAATTCTAAATAAAGATATCAAAATAAGAAATTAACTATACTCAATAAGACTTGTACCAATGCAGATTTTACATAAATTATACACATTCATTTTCTTTATTAATAAACATAAAAAAATAACTTTCTTATAAGGATTACCTGAAACCAATTTTCCTCGATCCAACCCTGCAATGCGCATAGGTATCACACGCAGCTCCCAAGTTGCAGACAGTTCTACTTGCTTGTTGCGTCAGCCTCCCGTTAACGGTTGCTTCTTGTTAAATGATGACTTCCCTTATCTATTTAGTTAAGTAGAGGTTCCCGAAGATACATAAACATCGCACAAGTAAGTGAATGTTCAATATGAATTACACAAATCTCAGTAAAAGTTAATATGCGTTGTTTTATTTTTTAGTGTTCTCACATAACCTCAGAATAAACATCAAATCTCGAAAATTCACCACTTTGAAGATCTTTCTGAATACTTTGCTAGCCGTGGTACGCCTCAAATGAACTTATTACAGCTTCTATCTTTCAAAATTCCATATATTACCTAAGATTAGGTTCCGAAGCACAATATTCTTATGGTAGAAGACAATGAAGCACTTTTTTATTTATAATGGGTAATTATTTCTTTATTACAAACACTTTTAATTACAATTTTTGGAGCAAAACTTTCACGTCTCAATTTGTTTATCAAAATTTTTAATCTCCTAGCATTTTGTTTTAATTTAAACCAATAGTAATTCATCTAAATTCTCAACTATTTTAAAACTGACCAATCACAAAAAAGTAAATTAATGACAATTCTAAATTACAATATTAATTATATAAATAATTTTCTTATGGAAATTCTAATGTTAAAACTAATTACACAATTACATAGCTGATGACATTTCCTACGTTTTAACATCTCACATGACATAATTTAGTTGTATAATAAGAAATCTCATATAATTACCTACTTAAATTTTTTATAATATTTATATAACAATAAAGAAACATTGGAGTCATATTTCTCCACATTAATAAAGTTCCTTTAATTACAATTTCAATTACTAAATCACCTTTCTATTGAAGTCAGTCCAAAATTATAACGTTAACCTTACAAATTTAATAAATTTTAATTTCTATTTAAATTTCAAATGAATCTAGTCGCATAACACATTACAAAGCTTGCTTTAATATCAAAATAATCATAAGAACAATTATCGTTGCATTACAACTCGTTTAAATATTCAAATTAACATTTTAACCTTGTTCAATTGATAACTTTATATGAATTTTAAAATTTACATGATAATTTCAGAATCTGCCTGTACCAATCTTATCAACGATACATAATACCTGTATTACGAAGACATACTAAAGAAAAACTCCACCTGTACTAGGATGTCTCCATATATAGAAATAACGATGCTTTCCTATCACATCGGAAATGAACAGACAAACAAATAACCTGTTGTAACTTCAATTCAACAACCCTTTATGTAGTAAAATTAGTATAATTAGTTTACAAACGTAATGTTTATGGTATTTATTAATTAAGGTGTCAGTAATATCATGGCAATATATACCATAACATAATAAGTATTTCTCCCAATTTTGCTTTTAAGTTTCGTGCTAAATTCATATTAATGATCCCATTAGAAAATGCGCGAATAACTGATTATCGATTTTTGAAAAGAACTTACCTTAATTGTTTTCTATGGAGTTCTACGTGCCTAATCAAGAGATAATGTTGACATAGTAATTATTTTCTTGGGTGATGCAGAACTTTTTCACACCACTGTACTTATTTACTGCCGGATCTATATCAGATTTGTACAGAAATTTTCGACCACTAATTGGGGGCTTTATAAGAGGTATGTGGTAAATGACCTTGAATATTACGAATGGCCACAGCTGCAACTTTGGACGTGTGTGAGAAGGCGTTGTCCTGAAAAGTAAGATGTTTTGCCGCCTTACTATTTATTAAACGGGGCGAGATAGATAGTTTAAGAACCCTTCGTTATATAACAAGATTTCAATTTTAATTTGGATTAAATCCTTCCATATTATTCTCGTTGTATTATTCATTAGTTTTATTGTAAATTACAACATTATCTAATACTTATTTATGGGAATTTCATGAATAGATTTGGCTTGAGAATGTTTTTCTTCGTCCAGACTTATGTAAAGTAACACTGACAAAGGTAGATAAGAAAACCCGTTATAAAATAAAAATAATTCAATGTTATTGCTAAATTAAATTAACGACGCTATTCAGCTCAAAAAACTGGAGATCAACTACAAATATATTATGTTCGTAAGTAAAAAGTTTACAACTCGTATAAAATTACAATAGCAAATTATCATTCCTACGTTTCTTGACGTACTTCCATGATTCATAAACAGAAACAATTATGTTTTTGCTCATGAGTAGCTAAAAATGCTGGAAGCAACAGTAATGCTCCAATAAATTGAATAAATGAATTTACAATCTGCAACCTGATTATACAATTATATAAGGATATAAATATCTTATACGTATCAGAAAATAAAATAAAATACATAATGGAATACAGTAAACCGTTACCTAATAGGTATATGAGTATTCCTATCGATGAGGAAACGTATGTAAGAAAATTTCTGATCTAAAGTGATCAAATCAAGTTTATTTTGCTTTCGTGCATTTTTAAATTTTACGTTTCCTTATTTTCTTAATTAGTTATGTAACAAGCATTAAAATATTTCGAATAGTTTGCTTAGAAACTTCGTACTGCTGGATAAGCAGATGTTACAATGTGTACTATTTTTGCAATTAAATTACGTAATAACTTAAAATTGGCATAAACCCACAGCACCATTTGATAAATCGCAGAGATGAACGGATCGAAACAAGCTCTACATATTTATCTTTTCCCTCACTACTATGCTAACAGAAGCCAAACCTAATCGTGTATAGGGGCAGTACAGTTTTTAATGGGAATATGAAAATACGATTACTTACGGTACAGTTGTACTACTAGAAGGCAATCTATTGTGCTTCGTCGAAGACACATCGCTAGGATAGTATGCAACTCGAAAATAATAAACATTTACACAACTGTTAGCAGGTACGCGCATTTGCAAAGTAGACAACTTGCATCTGGATAGAACTGATTTATTTTGTAATATAATTTTGAATTAAAATAACAATCACTACTCGTAGTAGCGTTTATGACAACAATCATAGTTTTGTTAAGCTATTTTAAAGAGTTTCTCACGAACACAACCTTTTTCACAGAATTCAATCCTAGAAAATGATAATTTTATGGCAATAACGACTATTGTATTATATTTTCTGATGTATAGAGTTCTGACCTATGTGAAGTGGGTAACTAATGGTAGCAACCGTTTTGCCGAAAATTCCCGAACACCATAAAGGCACAAAAAAAGTAGATTGTGCGAAAACGAAGGCTCTCGGGTTTAAATGAAAATACGTCGTGTTCCATGTCGGTATAACCTTCCTCCCGATTTTAACTGTAATAATATTATACGTAATTAAAAATAATTCCTAGTCTTGTACGCGTAAATTAATAATAATTGCAAATCTGTGCCAATTTGATATTAGGATCAAAAATTATGTAAATGCATAAACTATATATGCCATTTTCAAATTTACTTGCAAAGCCTTTCTTGGGGTTGTAATTGCACTCATTCCTATAATAATCAAAAATTACCAGTGAAGGTAAATCTATGCCAATTTGATATCTAACTCTAAAAATTATATACTTCATCTTCTCCATCAGCCTTGTTCCATCCATTGTTGGATATAGGCCTCTTCTAAATGTTTCTATGTTTCTCGGTCTCTTGCTGTTCTCATCCATTTCTTTCCCGCTATGTTTTGGACATCGTCTATCCATCTTTTCTGAGATCGCCCAATACTCCTCTTCGTTTCTCTAGGTCTCCAACAGGTTACTCTTTGTGTCCATCTATTTGTGTCTTGTCTTGCTATGTGTCCAGTCCACTGCCATTTGAGACTCGCTATTCGCTTCATAACATCGGTTATTTTGGTCCTATTACGAATTTCGCTATTATGTATTTTGTCTCTTAAGGTAACACATAGCATGATTCTTTCCATGGGCCTTTGGGTGACTCTTAGTTGTTCTGCTGTTCGTCTTGTTAAAGTCATGGTTTCTATACCCAGTGTTGGGTAGTAACTAAGTAAAAGTAACTCGTTACTGGTAACTAGTTACTTTTCAGTAACAATAGTAACTTAATTACTTTTGTGTTTTCAGTAATTGTAACTATAACACGTTACAATTATTTAGTAACTTTAGTAACTGAATGTGACAAGTTACATTTTCATGCGACAAATGTAAAATATTTTAAAATGTTCGGTTTTTAATGCGTAGTATTTAAGAAATTATATCTGAAGCTGATGAATTTGTTGAAATTTCGAATGCAAATGCTAATACCGAACACAGGAATACCTTCTTGTACTTACTCGATGATAAATAATATATGACGGATCCTATTTGGGTGGTGACAGCTTTTTCCAGTAATCTTTAATCCTTTAATAACTAGAAGCTCTCTGAGCAGGTATGCGGATTACTGGGAAGTATATTACAAACGCCTGTGCGCAGGTTGGGGTGTCTAATTCAGACGAAAATACATTCACCGTCTCTATATTTCAATAATAAAGAAAAATAAAATAGAATCCTGGGAAAATCCCAAAAACATCGTTGAACCAGCGCCTCTAAGCTCTAAGCCTGTTCCTTCCCCCACGTTCTGCTGTTTAAACATTACTATAATAAATCTGTGTTGTCTGCTATCTGCACTTCATGTAGTAAATTTGTTTGTGACAAGTTTCAATAAGTGTTTGTTTATCAAAATGAACAGCACTTTCATGGAGGTTGATGATTTTGAAGACGTGCGGTTAGCGAGCAATAAAATACCTGTTTCTGTTGATATTAAGTTGGTAGCAATGCATGTATATTAGTAGCGTCTCGTAAAAAAAGGTAACTTAAAAAATAACGAGTTACTTTATGGTAACTTAGTAACTTATTCAAGTTACTTTTATAAATTGTAACTTAGTAACTTACTTAGTTACTTTTTTACCGAGTAACTGATTAACTTACTTAGTTACTTTTTTAGAGTAACTTACCCAACACTGTCTATACCTAACTTCAACCTCTATCGAGTTATTCAATAAAAATCAAGAAATGCCTTATCTTGCCGAGAGATTCTTTACTTTTTGAAGTATGCCATGGAAACAAAAGACAATTGTAATAATTTAATCAAACATATGCATTCCTATTTAATTACACAAGACAAATTATTATTAACGAACAAGAACAATGTTGACAGAACTCTAACGTAAATGTTCAATATGACCACCATTTTCGTTCAAACATTCTATTACTCTACTTTACTACCTTCTACCTTTTTTTAGCATTCATACATACTACCCCGGAACCGTTTTAGCATTACTTCAGGTGGGTGCGGGCGTCCCTTACACACTATCCATTCATGCAACATGCACTCTAAACTTAATTAAGTGAAATGCGGTCGCCTCAACCGGGATTCGAACTCCCCAGCCGATCGGCCGCATTTCACTGTGACCTCGAGTGACAGCACGTATTCGCACTGCTACACGGGGGACCCTACTAGAACCATCTACCTGAATGCTGCAAAGCGAACAGCAACCAATGTAAGAGGAAATGCGTTTACTGTACGACCAAATAAATTTGTTGTCGAGTCTTGGGTATCGCTTTAATTTTCAAGAAACTAGATATATCAAGATATTGGGGTTGTGTAAATTATATTCTTAAAGGAGTATAGTTGGTAATAGGGTGAATAAATTTGTCTAACTTAAGTCCACATATATCATATAAGCAAATTCATTTTACCGTATTTTTGCACTAGGTTTAGCAATTCTGCATCATCAATTTTTATGATTTTTTCATGTTAAGAGAATCAGTTATATGATCATATATACTGGCAAAAAATACATGATATTTTAAAACTAGTGTTATGGTTTAATAAACCAACAAAGTGTCTGCTGTTTGTTTATCATTACATACAGTTTTCTCATAATTGCTCATTTTTTGAGACAGTATCTTAGGCGCTTTCATAAAATTGCGCCCAAGACATTCGTCTTTTCTGTTAAAATTTTTCACAATTTAAAACAAACAGTTAGGAAAGATTGAAGGTAAATATGTAAAGAAATTTGTACACATTTTTATTATTTTTATATAGTCTAAATGTATTACTTTTCTTCAGCAATGTATGTCAAATGATAGGCTATTAGAACATTAAGAAATTCGCCTTATTCTGAATATGTCCACAAAGCCCAAAATACCCACAACGCCCAAAGTTAGGACAGGGACAGAACCTCCAACGTAATCACATTGCCCAGTTCGAACCGTAAGTTTTCCTTGGGCTAGGCCCGGTTCATTCCTTATTTCCTTCAGTGTATGTACTATTCTTCTAATATTTAATGATTTGTAGGGAAAACAACGCCCAACGCGACCACATCCCCCAATTCGAAATGTGTTCTTATCTTATACCGCATTCAGTATCGTATTACGCTCCCGTTTTATAAACCAATCAAATTCACGAATTTACTTATTTTTCGGCAAACCATGTCATTCTCTTTTCAATGAATTATGCAGCAACAGAAAAAATTAGAACTATCTAAATGCAAAATGAGACAGATTTTGATAATATAACCTGTATTCACTTTTATGGCTGGGCGATTCAACCACAGTAAGCTTGAATTGGGCGATATGGTTATGCTGGGCTTTCTGTGTCGGTCCTAAGTTTGGGCGTTGTGGGCATAGTGAGTTTTGTGGACAGATTTGGAATTGAGTGATGTCATCTTGGGCGTTCTGTCCCTGTTCTAATTTTGGGTGTTGTGGGCTGGTGGGCTTCGTGGACACATTTCGAATTGGGCGATGTGGTGCGTTCGGCATTGCGTCCCCCACAAATCGTTCAATAGAAGAAGAATAGTACATATACTAAAGTAAATAAGTAATAAACCGAGCTTAGCCGAAGGAAAATTTACGCTAAGTTTGAATTGAGCGATGTGGTCACGTTGGGTGTTCTGTTCCTGTCCTAACTTTGGGGTTGTGGGCAGTTTGGGCGTTGTGGTCATATTCAGAACTGAGTGATGGGGTCACGATGGGCGTTGTGTTCCTCTAGTAATTTTGGGCGTTATTCGCATAATACAGCGTTGTGTACTATGGAGTTTGAGCGAAGTATCTTAAATCCCCGATAAGTATAACTGCATCACTATAGAAGAATACAGTCGTTTGTAACATAAGTCACACATGAATCGGTTTATACGATTGTTAATTTCTCCAAAAATTAGATTGTTAGGTTTTAAGGGTATATTCATTTATAAACAACGAACCCAAAAAAATTATTTAAAATTTTTTTTATCTATGCGTTTGTGGATATCGTGAAAAAGGTTGATTCATGGTGAAATTATATAAATTTTAAAAGTTTATCAAGTTCAATAAAATTTTGTACCATACCATATGAACAACTATGTGATTTATGTTATAAAAAATTAGAAAATTTTAAAATATATTCCATATAAACATAAAACACACTTCTCGTTAATTTTAATATTAATAAAAGAATAAATCTCAGTCTATATAAACTCAAATGCAACAATAGACCACCATGCTTTGACTGTCAATATTTCTTAAAGAAATTGAAAGATTTTGAGGATTACTAATATCGTTCACTAAACGCCTACGTATAATATATTATTTTAACAATATATTGCCTGTCGACAGGCCAGCAAACGGTGGCGAGCAAATGGACGCCAGCAGATACTCTTTAAAATCCACTTCAGTAATGCTTTTTTATGACGCAGTATATTATATTTAAAGATATACGTGAATTAATAAACTATATCAAAGAAAATACCAATATTTCAAGAATATGTAAGGTATTTACTGAAATCACTCGTATGTCTTTGCGACTGGGGTAAACACAAAGGAAAACTATTAGAAAACTAAACTTTGCAGAAATTCCAAGAGAGACTTGAGATTTCATCATCAAAGGAGGTAACTGCACATTGTTTAAACAAAAAACGGGTTAGAGCCTTAGTTTCTCAGGGAAACTCATTTAAAGATGCTTTCATATTCACTGGGTAAATATCCAAGTTGTACGAGCAAACATTCCTTGTATTCTGTGAATGTAAATCTTGAACACCTTGACGGTGAGAACTGCTGCAGAATATCTAGAAAGTCATTAGAAAACACGCATGAATATCTTTTAAGAATGCGTATTTGAGAATTAAATAAATCGCTGAATCCCCCCTCGCATTATTCTACGCAACGTGAATTGTAATTTAAAATAAAAATAATTAAGAGCCGGAAATTAAATGATGCTCTCCAGTTTGAACGGATACTTAACGTTTTACTTAATGTGCTGCGTTTTGTTTTGAATTTTTGATCATTTTTCACTTTCGCTTGATTGCCTGATAGGATCAATGGTCGTTAATACAACACGAACCAATATACTTTATAGAATGAGTCCATAACCATTGATTATGTACATATAAATTTTCACAAGAGATTTTAAACGATAATAATTACGGAACCTTCATAATATGGAATCTGAACACATTGAGTCTGGAAGGCAGAGTTTATTGTTAACGAAGGGTTTGCGTTGGGCAAAATATGTTCTTAAATGGTTACTTTATGAAGGTATTCTATTAACGGGTAGGGCAAGCAATAGAATAATAAAGACAACAAAATAATAACAAACCGCAGGGTAGTTACGTGGTCAACTGTTGGTGAGTGGCGACAGTACGGTCTCCCAATGCCTCTTGGGGAACATTTAGATTCCCGGGCCTTGCTTGGTTTTATAGCCATAAGGTCACTGCAAATCCAGCATAGTTTTTAGTTTTAGTTGCCGTATGCTTTCTGCATTTTGATGCACTTGGCAACTGTGTTGTTTAATACAAAAGAAAATAATAATAAAAGGATGCATGAAGTACATTTATCTTAGCTTGGCTAAAATGAGTGTTTTGTATAGAGTAAGGCAAAAAAATCGCCATACAATAAAGTTGATTAATTCGAATATATCAAAATCAAACTAGTTTGTGTGTATGTGTGAGTTTGATGTACATAAAACATATATATATATATATATATATACGAAAGCATCAATTACGCCTATTATGTAGGCAACCAACTATACAGACAACTAAAGCATGCTGTGGCCGAAACAATCAAATTAATTCAAGGTTAAAAAATAAAATTTGTCTTTTTGCTATTTTTATACAACCATGTACAGTAAAGACGAAAAAGTGGAAATTCTAATGTGGTATCAGGATGGTAACAGATGAAGAACTTCGAGAGACTTATTTTCACTAAAATATCCAGAAAAACCTATTCCTTGTATTCGAACCATACAAACAATTGTTAGAAAATTTAAATCAGAGGGATGCGTAATAAATTCCCATAAAATAAGAACTAAAAGAAATCACGTTTTAACCGAACAAATGAAATTAAATATTTTATGCTACGTTGAAGAAAACCCCATAGTATCACTACGAGAAATAGGTTCACATTTTAATGTTTCTAAAACCTCGGTATTTATAACACTAATTTAAATTTAAAGAATTTAAATATAAATCGTACAAATTTTCGAATCATCAACAACTATTCGATGGCGACACAGAAAAAAGAACAATTTTTTGTGAAACATTCTTTAATTTGCTGAATGAACATGAATATATTTTAAATAAGATCGTTTTTAGTGATGAAGCAACTTTCACAAATGGAGAAGTGAATTCACAAAATTTCCGGTATGTATTATTATTCCTCATCTATCCAGTATCCTGATAAACTTATTTCTTAGATATTGGTCCCGCACTAACTGCCATTTACAAAACGTAACTCACAGTCAATAACTGGATAAATTACAGTATGGCTAAAAATAGTTGAAAATAAGCTTATAGATTCAAATTTTATTGATGTAATTTCAATACAGCTAAATTTTTAGAGCTATTAAGGAACGACATCATTCCGGCAATAGATAACTTAAACATCGATGACCTGTGGTTTCAGATGGATAGAGCCCCTCCGCATTCCACGAATGCTATAAGAAACTTTCTAAACCACAGGTTTCCAGGACGTTGGATAAGAGGATTCGGTCGTATACCGTGGCCCCCGCTTTCTGCAGATTTGTCGCCCAATTACTTCTTTGCTTGGGGATATTTGAAATCAAAAAATTATACAAATATTCCAATACAAAGTATTGATGAATTGAAAGATCGCATACGTAGTGAATGCAATAGCTTGAATCCCGACTTTCTTGCGAATGGTGTGTGTCCTTTTCAAGACCGTTTAGGTTACTGTTTAGAAGTAGAACGTGGCCATTTCGAATACTTGTTGTAACTGTTGTTTTTATTTTCATTTGCGTTTTCTGTTATTGATATTTAATGTTTTACAATAATAATCGTCGTTGTTGTTCAGCTCATTTTGGTTTACTTATTTAATATAAACACTGCGTCAACATAACCTTCATACTCAAATAATTCACAACTACAGTGACGTTTGCTTCTGTTTTTAGTTGTAGGTATAGTTGGTTGCCTACACAATAGGCGTAATTGACGCTTTATTTTTAAAAGTATACATAGACAATGTATACTAAAAAGAAAAATTCCCTGTATATATGATGTTTTATTGAGGGACCTACATATGAGCCCCACATTCAAGCGACACAAATATTACGTTTGCAAAAAGGGGGAATGTTGCTTCACTTGCATACGTAATAAAGATGATCTTCCTTTCATATGCAAGAAATATTATATTATTACATAAGTTGTTGAAACAACACAAGGGGGACACAAGGATACAAGGTAGTACACATGAACTTATAAAATATGGATGTAACAAAGAAATGAATTAAATGTTATCCAATTATCTAAGTTTTTTCGTATAAAATGCTAAGCAGCCTTAACAATTAAATGACAAAGTTACATGAAATAAATAGTAAGGTTTAATTTAACAAAGCACTTTCAAAGTACCCACCTTTTCACATAGAAGCACTTGCTTATTTCCTTCTGGCGTTGGTCAAATTCACTAGATGAAATTAGGATGGCACTCCTGCCCTGCTATGTTGGTTTTGAACTTCAAAACGAAAGTCCATCATTTGTTGCTTTTTTTTTAAGTTCCTCGCATAAAAATTTTGGGTTGACTGAGTATCTTCGTATTCGTAAAATCGTCTCACAAGCTAATTAACCCAAATATTATTTAGTGCTTATTACTTCAGATGTTCAAATATACCAATAACATCATAAATACGTTGCACCATTATATTTTCTTCTTAAATTGTTAACCCCAAACTTGCTTCAGTGTTCAAATTGTTGTTGATTCGATGTTACTTATTTGTTTTAATTTATTTTAAATTATTTAAATTAAATTCGATTGGTATTTCAGTTGCAGTTCCAGAATATGGTTCTCCCAAATAATTAACAGGTATTACACTTTCGTCCAACTTGGAGATGATTCCTAACCTTGACGTTTGTTTACGTGTTAAACGTCAAATGCATATACAAACAAAAATTGTCGAAGACAAAAACATCTGAGGTATACTGACGCTACTTTGATACTGCGCCTCAAATTCTTGATTTTTGGCTAATTTACCGAATTTTTTCAGTTTTTCATACAGATAAGTAATAAATAACACTGATTTGAACCGTAACGCTTAATAACATAGTTATATTCAAACAGGATATAATAAACACAACTACAATTTTAATTGACTCGCCAGATGAGCGTCTGTTCGTGTTGAGATTTTCGTGGCAAGTCCTAGTTATTTTCTTCTTTTTTTTCAACAAGTAACCATGGCGACGTAATAATACAAACAAAAATAAGTACATTTCACGAAAAACATGTAACTTCCTCAATCAATGGGAAAGCAGAATGAATTTAACATAAATTAACCAAATCTTAAATATTTACATAACCTTTTGCAAATATCATTTACATCAAAGCTGAAATTATAGTCATATTCGTTATTTAAAAAGGAATGTTTTGACACCTCATACGGACTATCAATTATTTTTTTAACAAAACTCATATTCATTTTAAACATAAATCACCTCAAATTATTAATATTACAATTAATGATTACCAAAATCATATTAAAATGTTCTTACACATATATACAAATATTACTCACAAGAAACATACAATGGAAAAGTCCATTTTCCTCTAAAATTGTATGTTAGTTGACAGTTGTAGAACATAATACACAAATACATATCTTATGGTTTTCCAAGTGAAAAGTTCACAGTCAAGTTTGATAAATACCTGTAATACCTTCATACAATTATTTCTACTACGGACAAGCAAAACGAAACGGAGAATTCAAAGACTAGACATCAGATGAACCCAAGCAAAATCAACGGAGATGACAAACACTAATTGAACATGACCTTTACTTGATTTTTACAATTTATTTTTCAGGTTTAAAGCATAAAATACCTTTAAGTTATCTAAATAAGTTATTTTCTGTTAAATTATCTATATCAAGGTTCATATAACACAGCAATACAAAATGGCTGCGGTGTTAATTTAAGATTTTTTTATCTAGTGTGATTTTTCTTATAACACAGTTTTAACATGTTTATCATAAATAAAATTTGCAGTTTTAGAGTACAGGATTACACCCAAGGGTAGTATAATAATAATTTTTAAAATTAACCTCGATCAACGTTAGGCATTCATCAATGGCATAAAGTTTGTGCACTATGTAGGTGTAAAATCCACACAATCTTTATTTAACAGCTTTCAAGTTAATGGCGTTCAACACGTGCCATTTATGGCACATTGTGGCTTTAGAAATTGCATATTTTCACTCCACAATAAAATATTATAGTATTTTCAGATTTGAATATATTTACTGTACAAAATATGGTCACATACCTTCCAGGGCGCTACTAGTAACTTTTTTGATTTTAATCCCCATTTCAAATGTATATCGAATTTTAGTTGCACTAATACGTCTATAGGACACAATCTTTACTTCATGGAGCATTCGAGTTAGACTACCGTAGTCAAGATGTCAAGATGCGTTGGAGAGTGCAGCTTACAACTTGTCTACCCTGGATAGCCAACGCCTATATACTAACTTAACGGAATAAGTATATGTTATTATCATAAGAAAGATTTTAGTCAAAAATGCTAAGTACTACGTGATAGTAACTATGGTGATAGTAAAATGAAAGATGTTTAATACAGATTAATCTAACGTTTGAAACTTTGGGTGTAGTGAAAAAAATACGAAGCGCTGAATCGCAAGCATATGACAAAGAATTATAAATTCTGTGAGAATCAAGTATCAAGAACTTTGGTTGAGTTTTTTGATCTTCTTATAAAGTATTCCTGATCATTAAGTTTAAGGTTTCTTAATTTATGCTATTATGTTACAGTGTATGTATGTATGATACCAGGATCTACCGCACTGATACTAATTATAATATATACATCCAACTAAAAATGTACTAGTATTTTTAAGATGAAGAAGATGAAAATCTAATACAACATGAATCAGTTCAGTTGTAGAGTGTAAAATTCACATGCAGTTGTTAAAATGTGTACCAACATTATTAAGATCAGCGGCACACAGTACTATTTGGGTTAAGCACCACCGATTTAAATGGTACATTCGAAGTAATTCAAGTTGTTTATTTAATACTGACACTACAAATATGATATATGTAGCATTGTAGATGACCTTCGTCAAACAGTGGAAAGTTGTTTCTATTGTCAAGTTGTACTTCAACATCTAATTACGTATATCCTGATAATGTTGTTATACTCCCCGTAGTCAAGGTGCTCTGAGACTGAATCGCACAACTTGACTACCTTTTCTGTCCAACGCTTATATACTAACCTTAAGGAGGAACTAGGTGGTGTTGTCATGATAAATGTTTAAAGTGATAAATAAAATAGTCATCAAATGTAAGGTGCTTAAAAGAGATACATCGCTAATACGCTTCGTTAGAGTGCACGACAGAAATTATAAATTATAAAGTAGCATGAACTGCGGTTGAATTCTTTTGATCTTCCTATTACTTATTAATTTAGAAGTTTCTCAAAGTATACCATTACGTAGCAATGTACTAGTGTGATATCCAACTAAGTTGAGGAAGTGATAGTTTTCCCTTAAATTAACATAAAGCTATTAAAATGTGCACCAATATTATTACGATTAACAGCACATAGTACAGATTGGGTTAAGCACCTCCAGTTACGTATACTGACACCAAAGTATGCCACAGTACCGTAGATTAATTTCCTGAATCTGCGGAAAGTCATTTTTATGGTCAATTTATATCTCGACATATCCCGAGAATATAGCAATGTAATGTTACCGTTTAACAGCACGGTTTAAGGGACAATAAAAAACTACATGCATAAATACCAAAATATCATTGGTAATATTTGAGAAAGTGAATATCGTATCGTGTCTGATCCTTTACCTGCATTTTAAATAGCTTTTTGGTTTTATATATGGATATATTTAGTGGCATTATTTTTAGGAAAGTGTTATTTGGTAAGCGGAATGAAGTCGGAAATCCTGTGTATATCTGAGTAAGATCTAATTTCTATCAGTTTAATTCGCAATCTATCTCCTTCTCAAGATTACAATTTTCCGAATTAGTTTGTAATAATTTTATTCATTTGCCCTTGATCTATTTATTCATTATTTAGCCATTGCTTCCTACTCTGTATTTTCTGTACCAAGTTTTAAGCCAATCTACTCAGATTGTCAGTCCATCTAGTTAGTAGTCGTGCTCTACGTATTTTGATATCTCTTGCTACATTTTCACGATGCCTTGTATTTTTGTTATTTGCCTAATTCATTTGTTTGATGTTCTATCACTCGAGCTTTTCGTAGTATTCTAGGTTCCATGGCACATTGCCTTGTTCTAAGTTTATTTCCATTGCTGTTGAAGCATGATGTAATAGTATTTGTTTGAAATTACTTCCAATAAATCCGATAAATTTATAAATAGCACGAAAATCTCTAAAAGATGTTCGCTGAAGAGCCATTGAATTTTTACGTGAAAGGGTTTAAATGGTGCACACAAAATGGAAACATTCAATTGTTGGCTACTTACACTACACAGGCATGGAAAACATTGGGATATCTGCTGGTATTTACTTTACAGTAACTACAAACTGATATACCATTAGCTCATTTTGTAAAGCAAAAGTTCTTTGACTAAAACACTACGTGGACACTATCACATACGATTAAAACCACTACACTGTTGATTGGGCTATTGCTCTATAAGCTAATATAATGGTAATGTTTGAAATTAATGCCTGTAAACCCAGTGCATTTATAAACGAAATGAAAATCTCTACAGGATATTGGATAGAGATCTAATTAACCTTCAAATGGCTGAAATACTATAAAACTGAGATATTTAAGTGTGGGTGGGCAACAGATTATAGATATTTCTGTGACACTACTATGAGGCGTATAGGTGGGTCGACTATTGAGAAATATGGTGGAAAAAGAAAACAGCGATGAATAAGAGAAGAGTGGGATCAGAGCCAGTAGATCCTGTACGAACAATGTTTTCTGTTTGCAACAGAGAATATTAACAAACGCTGCTACAAACCAAGACACTCACTTATTGTTTCTAGATCTAACTAAGGCGTATGATAATATACTTACAATCAAATTGTGGGAGTCGCAAACAAACTACAAACTCATTTCAGCTCTATAATCCATTGGGAAATGAAACATCAAGAGTACAGATCGAAAAACAACGCTTGGAACCGTTCTCCAAGGAATTACGATAGGGCTATTGTCCTACACCCAAAAAACATATAAGAATAACAGAACACTGGAAAATACAAAGCTCAGGAATTGTGATACAATTAGATAATGCCAATATATACACTACAATTCGTCGACAATCAAGCTGTTGTAGCCGGAAATAAAGAAGGTTTAAAATATATAGTGTGCAAGTTGAAAAGGATATGAAAACTGGGATCTTATAATAAATTTATAAATACCAGATACTTATATGTTGGAACATATGAGAGTAGGTAACTGAAAATGGGAGGGTTCCAACTAAATTAAGTATTTGGTAAAACTGGGACAGGCAGAAGATATCAAATCAAAAGTAATAGGACGAAAGGCAATAGCGTGTCTGAATGGGATTATATGAAGTAAACAAATAGCAAATAAGAGAAAATACAATGTAATATATAAAAAAAAATAGTAAAATGTAGCTTACTTTATGGATCCCAAACATGGTGAATCGACGAAAGAAACAATAACTATCGGTTTCTTTCTTCAACAGGCAACAGTAATGGATGTTTTGAGATCAGCAGGTATATCCCGTGGGGACCCAATAAGGAATCACAAAATTCGACAATAGATTAGTGTAGAAGACAAAGTCATAATAGACGTACAATGTTGTTAATGGGCAAGGTATGTCAACTTCTACAACAAATAAGTAACTGTGTTATAGGCTCGTTTGGTGAAATTGGGGATAGTTGTTTCTATTGGCGTACTCATATTCGAAGGCATTTTTGCAATTTTGATATGAAATGCTATCATTTAATGACATAATTGAAGAGACAATGAGAAGTTGCATAGGTGAATGCAAAAATATTATTGGCGATATTTATGAGAATATGTGAAGATCGCATTTCTTAACGAAAAGGAAAATTTTTTCAATTTTCTACAGCAGCTTTTTGGTCACTTTTTCTTCTTCTTGTGATTTATACGTTTTTGCATGTTAGCTGTTATCAATGCAATTTGTATTTTCTCTACCGTTTTCCTGAAGAATTCTGCAGAAGAGATGTTGAACCATTGGCGCAAGTTATTTAGCTAATATATTCTTCTGCGTTCTGGTTTTCGTTTTCCTCTTCACTTGTTCTTCTAAAGTTGTAAAATTTGTATCGCTTTCTGTTTCTCATGATGAGTCCAAAATATTCTAGTTTATGAGATTTTACTGTTACTAAAATTTTTGTTTTTTTGCTCATACGTTCCATAATTTGTATATTGATGACATACTACGTGCACGGTACTCTCATGATGCAACAATGAGTCCACATCTTAAATAATGCTAGTTTTCTCTCTGTTGTTTTTGTTACCTAAATTGTCTTGGTCTCGCATATATATATATATATATATAATATATATAATGATACTTTTATCCAATGGACGTTGTGAAATCAGAGCGCAAAAATTTTCCTGACTCTTCGACATCCAACAACGTTGTGACATCCAAATTCAGATGTCACAGCGTTTTCTATGCTAAATGTTCTTGTTGATGTAAGGGGAAGAGCTAGAACAAATTCCAGATGGATGTCAAAAAACGGTTATTTAAAATCTACATGTATGTTTTAGTTACATGGTATATTGCGCGAGAGCTGGTGCTGTATATTTTGTATACAACTGGCGTCTAATCTGAGCCTTCTCTTTGACGTCTCACTGAAGAGCAGTCCTTAGCTTAATGTATGCCAAGGTGCGTTCTACTTCATCAGTCTAGAAACCCTAATAATGTTCATAATACCATCAGTAGGCTATTTGGTCGGGTTATAAAAATTGCCTCCCGTAGTGCCGATCACTTTAATAAAGAATGTTTATGATACTTTCTTCTTCTGCTTTACAAGATTCGTAGATCGTATCTTCCAACATCATTAGATAGAGGTGCCTTTTGAGTCAATAGTGCTCTGTCAGGAGTCATGTTGCCTTTCCGCGCTTTTCTGGTTCGTAGCAAGGCTTCCACCGATGTAAGAAGATGTGATTGTTTTACTCTCTAGGACCCATTTAGAATCTGTAATGTTAATGAACATTCATGTAGCGGTATAGTGTAGAAACCCATATGCACATTCGGGATCAACTAGAAGATTTTTCGCTTCCATTTTATTGATGTTCTTCAAAGCTTTTATGACCTACATGTAAACTAGTTTGTTGTGTCTTGGAGATATCACTTGTATTTCTTCAGGGTCTTAGTGGAACTAATACGGAATTTATTGGAATTAATGTATATTAACCAGATCTAAATCTTATCTGTTTGATTTGCAAATGCAATTTCCTTTTAAGATTAAAATTTTCCGAACAATTTCATTCAATTTCCCATTGCTCTACAGCTGTTAAGAATGTTGGCATTTTGAAGTTTGCTTTATATAGCTGATACATTTTATAAAAACAACATCAATATTTGTTCAGATTTTTAGGATTTCAAGAATTTCTGAAAGCGTTTGCAAAGTACGATTGTTTAGAAAATAATCATGAAAATGAATACTTGAAATCGAAACTCCGCTAAGTTTAACGGTTTGTTTACTCTTGAAAGTTGTTTTATGTTATGCTGTAGGGGTAATTTGGAGAAGACACACACGTTGTGCTTTTTTCGAGCGACAAATAAAAATAATCTCAGAAATGATAAGGATAAAATGTTTTACAACGACTTATCATCACAAACAATAAATTATTGTGCCCCCATATTTTATTTTACCACATCTGCACGGAGTTGTTTCATTTTCCGGCTTTCCGGCGTATTTTCGTTTTTATTTATTAAACATAAAATAAGTCATTTGCAAGTAGTGAGACAATAAAAAACGAACTTTCTTTTGAGTTGTTTTAGTATGCATAAAAATGGGAATGGAGATCTGTAGAAACATAAAATTTCCGTAATAAAATAAGACGGTAATAACAGCAGTGCGTGTAAATTTTCACTCGAAGCTTAATTATCTTTATACAGAAGACTGGAGAGTGGAGAATGCTTGCCGCCTCCCCTTTGTGCTTTCTAGCTTTCGAGTCAATAGAATTAATAAAAAATGTTGTGGAGGGTCGTTTGGGTTAGTCTCTCAAATTATATATGTCTGATTATCTCCTCGTTTTAATAGCAGTTCCTGGCAAATGAAAAAATAAACAACGGAGAAACTTCAGTAGCGATCCCAGACGGGATAAGGGTTTAATAAAGTTTCAATGGGAGCGGTGTTTTCTGCGTGGGGTTATTTTTACTATTAAGCAATTTCCTCATGCTATCTACAAAAGTTCACCCTCATGTTGATGTTCTACCCGCTTGGTTCTGACATTCTCACACATCAAATTGGTACGTGTTAATTTTTGCTGGCGTAGTTATATATAAACAAGCGTTAATAAACCGAACACGTCAATACTTTTTAAATGATTTGTGCGTTCATCAAAATGCCATGCAAAATAATAGCTAGTTGATATCGAATGCTGCATTAAAATCGAGGTTTAAAATTTAGCCGAGGTGTGTGTTTTTTGCTTACAGAAAACAGACGGCTATCTGGAAACTTTCAAAACAAACCAGTAAATTGAAAACACAATTGCATTACCCCAAAACTTCTTTATAAGCAATTACTTTATTAAATTAGAACAAGGGAAATTAGAGAGGAAAAGTTAAGAAATTAAGGCTCGGTGTTTCATTTTCAATATTAAGGCAAGCACGGTAATAAAACTGCTTGTCATTTTGATGTATGGCGCCATTAAATATATATAATGTATCAATTTCGAATGAGAGCACTTCGGTTAAATAATACTATATTTACCAGGCGTTTGCATCGTTTCCTTAAACCGTTACACAAAGATATGCTTACAGACAAATAAAGATATGTTTGAGATAACCGTAAAGCACAGATAAATGACGTGTAAATAAAGCCCTTGTATCTGATAGAAGCGAAGACAAAAGCTTTACTACAGCAAGGCATTCACTCATCGACGTTTCATGTACCGGAATGTAATGTATTTTCTCGCGTGGTGTAGTCCTTGTGGAAAGGAAACATTAGGACCATTTCATTACGGAAAATTCACCCGGACATTACAACCCCCCATGCGAACTCACGCTTAGTTCAAATACTGAATCCGAGGATACCTCCGATACAGAACTCCGTAAATTGCCTTAAATTAATTTGAAACGTTAACCTTACTAACAAAATTCGATTCATTTCAAGCTCCTGCTGCTGTACGCGGAACCTTTTTGGGGCCGCATCTCCTTAAACATCCATTTATGTATTCCCGTCTATCATGCCCTAAACCGAAGTTAAAAAATTCCTTCGATTAACTGACAGTGTTGCGATCCCTGCAAAGCTCTAACAAGTTTGCTTATATCTAAGTTTTTACGGAAAACTCCAACAATTTACAAATAACGTACAAAAGGAATTCCACGATAGCTGCGGAGAAATTTGATGTGGAGAATACGAATGTCTAAGTTTCCTTGTTAAATTTTGTCTTTTTCGGGAAATCGAGCGAGCTGAAAGACTGCGCCATTAACGAGCTAGTTTATTGTTAAAACAGAAAACGCAACTATAAATATAACCCTAGGTACTAACTTCAAAGTTTTCGCAAGAAAGCGAGATGTGGTCTTTAGTTAAAACGTTACTGCGCCTTTTTGTAAACATAAACGAATCTGTTACAAAGTTGTTTTAATTTGGAATTCGCGAGGTACTTTTCCCATTTAAAAGTTAATTGGAAATAGATGTTCAATAAATTCGCGCACAATTAAATTGATTTAAAGTTTTACGGTATTAGTTTCTTTATATCATGGAAGTTTTCATGATAGCTAACTCTATATTTTATGTACAGGGTGGCCCACTCTTAAACGAAACAGGCGTCTTCTTTTGTGACGCTAAACAACAGTTCTTCGAAAAATTCCTGAACGGGTCAAATTAATTTGCCAGGGAGACATGTTATACGGTTATTTCGGTTCACCT
This sequence comes from Limonius californicus, assembly GCA_014611495.1. NCBI lineage: Eukaryota > Metazoa > Arthropoda > Insecta > Coleoptera > Elateridae > Limonius > Limonius californicus. The sequence continues at coordinate 282 of JABXWE010023342.1, read as the reverse complement.
ACCCCCGATCCCAAAAGTAGGGTGATTTTTGCCCTAAAATTTTTAAAAGGAAAAAAGTATAAAAAGTTATTGAAAGTCTAGATTAATTTGCTTTACGGTAGTGTTTTTATTTTTGGATCCGAGCATTAGCTCCCGCAGAAATGCAGTTCAAAGTTTCAGGATAGTCAATATTCGAAATGAGCACTACCAACGTCCATACAGTAATAAAAACTCTGTTCAAAATGTCGTCGCACATTCTGAAGAATTTGTAGAGTGATTAGACGGTACTCGCCGTAAATCTTA
>JABXWE010023341.1:0-20565 GCA_014611495.1 Limonius californicus | reverse complement strand
TTATTACAGCTTGAGTCACGTTAGTGCCTTTAAAAAATTATAAAGTTGTATTTGAACTGGCAGTTTAAAATTGTTTTCTTCTAATTTTTTGCTCTGGAAAAGTATCTATAATCTTACTATAGTTGAGTTGTTGTGTCTCTTTTTTCTCGAGATGCAGTCTCTTAGTTTCTAAATATTTTTGTAATTTTTAAATGAGAAAACCCTCGTTCAGACTTTGCTATTATCACTGACGTTAGCTAAAGACTCACAATTTGAGCTATTGTATCAAAGTCGGTGATCACATATGTCTCATTTATGGACTACAACAGAAGTGAGTTAAAAATAAACTAAAATTAACGTTTTCTATTGCCGCCGTAGGTACGTTAACTTTCCAACGCCGGACGGGGGTTAGGCTAGGTTAGTTTTAGCTCATTTTTGTTAAGCCCATCCATGAAATGGACGTGATTACTTATTTTGACACAAACACTCAAATTGTGACTTAATATTCGTCACTGCTGGTCTCGCAGCAATTTTCATGTTCTTACGACTTCAGTTACATTTCGTTTAAATTGTCCTTAATGCTGAAAATGCCGGTTCGCACAAATAGGTGATAGCAGATAGTAGAAGAGCTCTGTCATCACTAATTTTGACAGTATTGCCAATTCTACATTAACACTTGGTCGCAAAGTGTTAATGTTTTCCTTAAAAATTCAAATTTTAGATTTGAATCATACCAAAGTACTTCAAATTCGTCTAACACTTTCAATGATACATGTGTCACCTCTTCTATATCCACGGTAAATAGATTTTGGTTTAATTTAATTGACTATTGCCTAGTTCCTGTACGAAATATGTCTGGAAATCATTTTCCACGCATACTAAACGGTCAGCAATAAAATCATCTGTGTAGGAAAACATCTCAAATGAGTCAATTTCTAGAGTAAAAGTGTTTATAACTTTAACCACACCTTGCAGTACTGCATCCAAATCTGCAGATATTTTCCTTGCCATTAATTCCTGTCGATGAACCATGCAACGATTAAAAATAGCAGGCCCATTGCTTGCAGATTTAGCTTTAGTTTGAAAACTAACTGTTTTTTTTTTCATTACTCCTGCATCATCAGTACATATTCCAATACGTAGTTATTTCAATTTCAGAGTATAGATATTGCGGTGAAACCGCCTATATATTTTGAAGGATTTTTTAAACAAAATAAAACGTAATACAGCAAATAGAATTGTAACTGGTTAAACTTACTTTGTTGGGCGCCATAAACAAAATTAATATCTCAAACAAGATATCCTGTCCTAGATGAATATACCTAAACAAAATACACAAAATCATAAATTGTTTAACCAACATAAGTGAAATATTCCCACAAACCTTTTTTAGTTGATTTCAGGGATGCTGTTGCAATTGGTCGTTCTGTAATAACACTCGTAGCTGGTAACAAACAAGCATAACAAAAAGAAAACATAGGGAAAAATCAAATTACAGTTTCATTTATCAAAATTAATTCACAATTATCTGTGCTTTCCCTTTTTACATACATATAATTCACATTTGTCATACAAAAATAAATATAATTAAACAACCACGAGGATTTTATTTATTTCTTCTTTTTTATTTTGTTGGACATTTTAACCTCGTACCTTAAATTCAAATTCGACGGAGATTCAAATGTGGCGGGCTAGGCATGAAATTGCTTATCGTATGTTCTCACAAAAGGTCGAGCTACAGGTGCGCGTTGTCAGTGGCATTTTCGTAGATAAACGTTGTAAACAGTTGTTGGTGGCATTCCAACTCAGGAAACGGTAAGTAGATGGATAACTGGCAAGCACTTTCCCATTTTAAATCAACAGTAATTGTTTCTTTAATTATTAAATGCAAAATAGAACTTCTAATCTCAAATTTGTTTCGGGTATATTTTTTCTAATAATTAAATTTGTTTCTGTTATAGCAATTTTTATTACGGCGAATAAAATTTATTTATTTATTTCTTGTAGATCAAAATTTTTTTTATTTGACGTTGACGTTTCTTTTCACTTGACAATTTGTAAACAATAAACAAACGACCGGAGCCGCTTGATACAAAAAATTGAGGATCAACCCACGCCGCTTTCGATTCTTCTCGAAAATCAGAATTTTCTTATCAATTTCACTATTCCAGGGTCGTAGAAGGAAGAAACACTTTAACTCGTAGATAAACGGGGAAAGCTTTATAATTATTATATACACAAACTTGTAATACCAAGTAAAATTGTTTGCGGAGTTGCGAAAAGAACGCACTTCCCCTTCGAAAGATAAATTACAACTAACTTTATTTTAAAACAAAAATTATCACAAGTTTTTTCTCCGTTACTGGGATACGAAACAACGCCTTCAATTGTATTTGTCAACCCCAAGGGTTTTAACCAATCAAATTGAAGATCTAAATTAGCCAAAATAATTACGAAATTATATAAACTGCAATAACTTACTTATTGTTAAACTTACATAAAAATAGGAAAACACCAAAATGTTCCTTACAAAATTCGTTACACGGCATAATTCCAATAAACCATAAGGAAGTTAATAATAAAATTTACATTAAATTATAAAGAAATCAATGAAAACATTTTCAAAGTTAATTAAAATTAACACAAACCTTCCTTACACACATGAGAATATTATTACAAACATATTTTTCTCTAAAGAAAAGTATTAAATTCACAAATTTACATTATTATAGCAAACTTCATTATGTTTTTACTTATTTTTGTTACATTACAGCTCAAGAATGCACAGATGAGGTTGAACAGTATCTTCTATGCTTTCCTGAAGATAAAGATCAACAAAACAGCCTGTTTTGCTACCAGGAAGTCAAGATATACAGATACAACGGACCAAATCCCAAGATCGAAAACATTCATATGCCTCGTATTCGATTTATGTGTGATTAAACAATTCGTTCCATACGGGGTATCTTAAAATAGCTTTCTTAGATTTAGCAGTAGGTTAAGATATCTCAATTACAGCATGATGTAGCACAGCAATATATACTGTTGTGGAGCCCGACGTTTGTGGTGCCAAATATAGTTGCTGTGGAACGGGGTAAAAAAAATAAAGCTGCTGTATGTACACAATATAAAAATAGTGCACATATAATCTTGTGCATTCAATGATATGTAAATAAATAACAAATTGTATTAAAATAAATTCCTCACACAGCACTATTTTTAAATGAGACTCTTTGGAAATTCGAAAACGAAATTTATTTATCATAAACGTTAAATTAATTTAAACTTAGGGTTATTAAAAAAATAAGGTTGGAATAATTGAATGCTGCAAAATTGTATTCCTAATTTGATCGACTACGGATAAACACCTTATGTGCATGCAGCAAGCTTCTGAGTTAACCTTGGCTTTTCTTTGCGTTCATTGTGGTCCTCGTGCAGATAGAAAATTCGGTCTCTCGTTTAATAATACCGGCGATGATGTTCAGCGGCCTCTCCCATATCTCTGGATTTCACTGGACCTTGTTTTGTATCGCAGGCGAGTAAGTGGCTTTCACCTGCTGCTTGTATTCTTTTAAATCGATGCATTGATTCAGGTTACTTTTATTTGAGGTTAGGTCCACAGCCCTTTCAAGCATAGATCGAGGATAAACGTCAAAAATTATACAATACACGAAGCACTTAAATCCCTTTTTCAGGTAGCACTGGACTTGTTTAAATTTCATGTAAGTAAAACACTCACAAATTGTGTACAACTTTTTATTTAAAACTTCGTTGTTTATAACAAGATTTCAATTGTTTCACACAAATTTATATAAATTTAAATGGGAGACCTTCAACAGTTTCCCCGCAGATATTTTAGGAAGTGACGCTCTTTTTCCAAAATTTGCCTTATATACCCCTGCTGAAGAAAAGCTATCGTTGCCATGGCAATCTTACAAAACATTCATTTATCTAAACAAAACATAATCTACTCAGACAAAATTGAGCTGTCATGAATAAATTCGACCAGTCAGAAGGCAGCAATCAAATTGTATAAATTTGAACAATAATTCTTATAAACTAAATAACCTCTCTAACATGAACATTTAAACTGAAAAATTTCAACAAATCTATTATTTATAGATAAACACTTAAATCAAACATTAAACTTAAAGAAAACAAACCTAAACTATTCGAACACTCTAATACTAACTTTATAAAACATTTTAATTGGTTCGAAACACACAAATTTCGATATTTCTAAATGTACATCACCTTTTATCATGTAAATATAAATAAGCCAGTTATTACACCATTGTTGCTAACAAAATTTGCATACAAAGTTGCCCTAACTATATGGTCAACTGCATTCAAGCTTAGTTTTCCCTAAGGAATTGTAATAACTTAGCAATTTTCACATGTATGAACGAAAATGCCTAAACATTTTTAAATTAGACATAAATAAACAAATTCAGCATTATTGCTATGGGAAATACGACGAATTGCATAATAATTACATGGAGAACATTTCTATATAGAAATATTACAGAGTCTACAAGATCTTTTATTGTACTTTTTTTAATTTATGTCTTTAACGTTGAAATTTACCTACTTTTGCATATAAACAATTAAATACTAGCTCATTGTTTAAATAAATACAACACAAAGTTGCCTCTCAACATAAATCAATGGCATTTAGTACAATTTTCTGCCAATTAACAACATTAATATACTTAATTTTATAAAATAGGTATTAACTATCAAATTGTTAACATTAATATTAATATCATTGTTATTACAGCTCAAGACAGGAAAATTGTTGAAAATTATGGAAAACAATCTTATGAACACGGTTCCAATGCCAAATTTCCTTCAGATGAACGCAAAACTTGCAATTCCTATATTACGACAACCCGAAGAAAGATCGGACAAAACAACATATCAACTCATTTGAAAATCGTGTGTGTGAACAACTCATTTCTATACAGGAAAGCTTCCTATAGCTTTAGTATTTTGTATTTAATTAGAATAAGTCCATTATATCGAGTGTAACACAGCAATATATATATATATATATATACAAATGTTTCTACGACCCCTAATAATGTTTACGCTACCCTTTGAGAAGCTCTACTAAATTGTGGAACATTCCTTCATCTGCCAAAATGGTGTATTTAAAACCATTAAAAAATTAAGTGCGTTTGCCTTGTCTAGGTCCGCAGTTTTTCTTTGAAATGCAGCCTTTTATTTGAATTTTATTGATTTGTACATAAATAACCCTTATTTTAATTTCTTACAAAGGAAGGGTGAATTAACATGAATCCGGGTGTTAATATCATTGTGCGAGTTACAACGAATTCATTAATAGAAACACAGCAAAAGCCTCTTTTGTTAGAAACAGAAATATCTTTCGTTTGGTTAAGCCCCAAATGAAAAGCCTATTAATCTTTCCTTCTCGCCAGAATCTATATTTCTTTTACACCGAATGAGTTTACTTGCTATATATTGATGATTATTTGCTGAATCTTTGCAACATTCCTCCGAAGCCTTGACAATCGTTATCAAACCTTCGTCTTTTTAAAACAAAGGTTAGCAGACCAAAGGTGCCACGTTATGAAAGGCAGCAGAAACGCGATAAGAAATAATCTACGCAGGTGCCAATCCGCACAAGTCACGTTACCAACCTTTGAGAAGGATATTTGGTAAATGGAGCTTGTCCTGTAGGACTGTAATCGAATGTTTTACAAAACCTAAATTCCTGGTGTTTAAAATATAAAAAGCTTTATTATTTGCTTTAAGTTTATCTCTTACGCGAGATTCTTTACACCGCATATAAATACTGAATTAATTGAAAAATGAGTAAAACAGTTCCATGGACTTTGCCGTAGTTTAACCAGCCTCTGAATATTTCCAAAGGTATAAAGGGTATCCTAAATTCAAAACTTATCCTTCCAATTTCGGAACTTAACCGACGAAGAGATACAAATTTATGTAGATAACGTATAATCTAAATTCGACTGCAGAAACAATCATGCTACAGATCACTAATCTTGAAATATTTAATTAATAGATCGTCTTAGAGATGAAATTCGTCAATAAATGAAAATAGGATTGTAGGCCTGTCAAGTGTTTACTACGTTAAGAAATTTTGTCATCTGGTTTGGAATCTCTCTCGAATAATATGTATCAGAAAATTTTTAAATTTTGGGAGCGTTCCATTTCCGCAGCCTGTTTATTCTGCCAAGTTTATGTTTCAACCTTGATTTGAATGCATAAGGACTATAATAGGATTTCAGTTCATATTCGTCTGCTTACTGATTTTTGAGGAGCTTCATTAATTAATACGAAATAAATTGATAGCTGTTTCACGCGTCTATCACATCATAAATTTTAATCAAAATGCTTGGAGATATTTTCGAAAAATATTATAATATATATTATAAATAGTGATGTTGAAAAGTACCTAAAAATATTACTATATAGAAACTTCGCTATATAAATTTCATGTTTAGATACGTAATTAATCTTATATATTTTATTAAGGTGATATTTTAAGCGGTATTTACATTATAAATCTGAACAACACACAACCTAGTTCACTTATGGCGCGAATCAATTTCCTTATTCTGTTGTCACGGGTTTTTACCGATTACTGACGCACTGTTGGCGGTAGTACCAAATTTTGCGGTGACATTTTCGTTTTTCGTTTTTAAAAAACTGCTTGGTTGAACACCAAGATTACAACTAAAAAATACAAGTAGAATGGAAGATTAATTGCATTATGTGAAAACCGAAGATGATAATTGCACCATTATAGTTTTGTCCATTATTTGTATAGAAGTAATAACAAATTTGTATGATACATTTTATAATCCGCTTACAAATTTATCTTTAACTTGATTAAAAACATAAAAGTTTCTTGGAAAAACACAAGTAAAAGGTAACGTTACATAATAAGCTTAAAATTTTATCTATATGTGTACCTGACTAACATGGTAAAAGTGTGAAAGAAAAATAATTGAGAGGCATTTTTACTTGTAATTGAGTCTGAAGGTCAATATCTTCGCAAGAACATCATTATATGGAGAAAGTCATTACATGGGAGTTCACTCTATAGGGGAGTTCGACTGTATTTCAAAAATTCTGTACGTAGAATTTTTTACCGTTAGTTTTTTGTTGAACATTTCTGTGGAGACTACATTTCTTATTCCCAGTGGCTATTAAGTTTAAAACAATTAGCAACAACTGGTTCTGAGTAAATGGCGATTTCTATTTATAACGTTTTATATACACCATTCTAAAAATGTTACTGTTATTCGTGTGAAAAATCAACATTACTCTACCTAACAAGTTAAACGTTAATTTATATGAATCGTAAATGAGGTCGTCTGTTTAAGCTAAACTTTCGAGGAAATAGTTGATTTCTAGGTTATTCTAATTTCAAAGGCCTGTGTGCCAAAGTTTGTGGTAAACAAGTGCTACAGTAGCGGGAACATTCATCGAACATTTATTGTGTAACTGCAGAAATCCCATCTGCTTCGGTATTCGGTGAATAAAATACATTCCCTCGTATCGCAAACGTATTTTAGGAATTACGATAACCAACGATAACTATTGCACCCTAAACTCGTATCTTTGCTTATCGAACTAGTATCAGGGATACATTTTATAGGACAACCGCAATTTTATTCAATACTAGGTGAAACGATGTTCGAGTTTCCATCTAATCATCTGCTAGGTGTGCACTTTGTAGGTCCGCAACGTTCCAGGTTGCGCAGCATTCAGATAATCGTGTTTAATGTCGAGGCTCTAAATTATCCGGGCTATAAAACCTCATCAGCATCATAATCGCACAATGCTGCTCCCCCAACAGAGTTCGGACTATGTGATCAATTTTCCGGAAGTGCAACACGATGTTCTTGCAGGCGGCACATTCTGCATTCAGTTGCAGTTGCGGAGAAACGACCGCTCTAAATCACAGGAACGCTGTCTTCAAGGCGATTTACTGAAACATAATGCCTATTTCAGAGTTTCAGGCTCTCAGGAGTGTGTGTCAGATTTTGCCTTACAAATCTCCGCAGTTGTAGGAAAATAAAAGTGAATTTCGCTTAAAGGGCGTAATGGCCGAGTATCTCGCGAATTTATTAATAGAACAAGACAATGGAAAAAATATAAATGGGAAAGATTAATGTTGCCTTTATTTTCAGATTCTTTCAAGATGAGCAGTGAAATAACGGGATGGTGTTATGTGCTCTGGAGATCGCAAGCATGAAATGGACGGAAAATATGCGAATGACTCTGTAGTTTAACGATGCAGATGATTTTTATTGCAATGGCGTGTTTTATCGCCATTTTAGGTAAGTCTTAAGTGCAGATTCGTGTCTCTGATTACTGGCTAATAGTTATTTACATTTAAAGGTTTTGTATCCGAATGCCCTAAGTAGTATTATTCAACTACTCTTAAATAATAACGTCTGCTACTCTCATTAAACATAACTGCACATTTTCTATTTACTGTTTTGGTTGCCATGGTACGTAACTTAGTATATTGTATTTATTGCATGCATCACGGCAAAAATAATCTTCATGAAGTTTGGTAATTCTGATCAATGACAACAGTAATGTAGACGCTGTTCTTCATAAATTTAAAATTTTAGGAATGATCAAAAATTATTTGTGTACATGTGTTATAAAATTAAAGTCTCTTTATTGGGGCTACGATAATTTATTGGGAGACGGAAAGTTCTTGTAGGTGAAGTTAAAAGCGTTTTAAAAAATTGTCTCTTTTATTTAGTGCCTCTGGTGGTTGTTTCCGGCTGTTAATTATAATTATGTTTTCCCAATTTAAATAATAGATAAATATATAAACGTTCCACAAGTTATGTAGAAAATTCGCGAAATGCTTCGTAAAAGCCGGTGCCGATTGCAGTTTTTTTTAAATAGCTTATTGTACTTTTAAAAATCATAAAACAAGACAGTTATGAAGTTAACACAATTTTTGGGACTAAATTATTTTAAGATTGCTATAGTTACTTAGTGTGGAGTGGTAGCTCAGTTGGTAGAGCGCTCGCTTTCTGAATAAAACGTCGATTCTGGCTTGGGTTCGAAACCTAAGCAAAACTATGCAGTCTTATAAAAATCTTGTCTGCAACCCGCCACACATAATTACCCAATCCGGCTTGCAATCGTGGGATATTAATGCTAGAAACCTTCTCTGGAATTTCTGTCGTTCGGATTCGACGTTAAACTGTAGGTTCCCTGTGTCTACCTTAGCGCTGAGGAGAAACACGTGGCATAGAAGAGGCCGATGCCCAGCAGTGGAACGGAAAGGCTGTTGATGATGATGATAGTTACTTAAGCTAAATTCTTAAATTTGAGAATTTATAATAGGCAATTTTTTTAATTGAAATTTGTAGTCGGGAAATAAGGATCTGTATATTGCCTTCTTAAAGCTGGGTACCATAAAATTTAAGAGGGATGGATAAAGTATTAACTTTTCAAGACTTATTTCATCTATGTGGTAGAATACGATTACTAAATTATTATGTTTTCCCAAAACGTTTGAGCTTCAACAGGAGTTCTGCTCGCGGCAAATTATGCTATATTGTTTACTCACCTTTTTTACAATTTTGGTACACAATTTTATACAAACATAGTATAACCGTTTCATTAAGTACAAATTTAACGTGGCCAAATGAGTTCAATATATAGCAAAATATGATAAGTAACGAATAATTAGAGATATTTTAAAAATTATCGTCAAAAGTTGACCTAAATAGAATTACACTAAAATTTTTGTACGAGGCTTGTTCAACTGAACCTCATCTTTGATCAACTTAGCCTTGAAAACAATTGCAATAATTCAAATGACGTTTGTGAATGTTTGTAGTGTTTGTAAGCACCTCATTAATAAGTTTCTGGCGTTTGCATTTGATTCTGACTTTTAAAATGGCGTTTGTTGTTGAAAATCCGTCCAAGTTTGATCAACGTGCGGTCCTACAATTTTTATGCGCTGAGGGTGGGCAGCTATTGCAGATTCATATGCGAATGTAAGCGGTGTATGGAATTTCATGTATTGCGTACCCAACTGTGAAGGAATGGTGCCGAAACTTTAAGAAAGGAAGAGAGGGGGCTATGGATGAACAGCCAACAAGTGCACTGTATACTGCATTAACAGAAAACAATATGGCATGTGTGGAAGATCTTATTAGAGAAAATCGTCGAATTTAAATTAGAGAAATTTCAGAAATTGCTTGTGCGAGTGTAGGATCTGTCCATCGTATTGTTCGTAATCTGGGTTATAGCAGAGTTTCTTCACAATAGATTCCTCGTCTCTTGTCTAATGAACAAAAATGTTAGCGAATGGGCTTATGTCAACACCTCACAAACTATAGACAAAATGGTGATGACTTTCTTCTATCAATAGTTCCTGGTGATGAAACTTGGTGCCATTACTACGAGCCATCCAGTAAGTTATCGTCGATGCAGTGGAAACATTCAAGTTCGCCATCACCGAGGAAGTTTAAAGGCGGGTACAGACTAAGCAAACATTGTTGACCAACTGTTGAACAACATGCTAGTTCGTTCAGTGAGTACGTGTTGCCCAACGGTTGGGCATCTGTTGATGAACTGTTGCTCGATGTTCGCTGCCGGAGCGGTACTTCAAAGGGTATGTTGGCCAACTGCATGTTCAGTTTGTACGCAGCTCGTCTGATTTGTCATCTAGAAATTACGTTAAGTGGTTTAGTATAATTCGGGCGTTCTAGTACGACACTTGTGTAGCGGCAAAGTGCGCATCCGTTTTGAAAATGTCTCACGATTGGACAGAAGACCAAGTTATAACATTAATCGAACTTGTAGAAAATTATCCGAAAATATGGAATGCTGAAAATGAGGCTTATAAAAATATAAATAAGCGTATTGACGCATTTACAGATACAGTTACAGCTCTAGAGATATCGCGAGAAGAAGTTGAGCGAAAATGGAAAGTTCTGCTCATTATGGTAACTACTGAACGAATACCAAAGCAACTAGTTGCCGGACAGTTGGTCAACTTGAAATATGTTTTCCGTTTTAAAAATTGACCAACTGTTGTTCAACTGCTGCTCAACTGTTGGCCAACAATGTTTGCTTAGTCTGTACCGCCTTAAAGCACAACCGTCGGCAGGCAAGGTGATGATAACACTTTCTTCGGCCATTAAGGACCCTTGCTGATAGAGTTTAAAGAGCCTGGAGTAAATATCAATGCAAACCTGTACAATGAAACTTGGAACAAGCTTCATCAAGCAGTAAGACGGAAATGTCCACTAAAACTTACGGGTGGGGTCATTTTGTTGCACGACAATGCTAGGCCTCATGTTGATAATGTGGTAAAAGAAAATCTTCAACGAAAGAAATGGAGGGTTTTAGAGCATCCAGCCTATAGCGCGGATCTATCGCCCTGCAATTTCCATATTTTTGGACCGCGGAAAAAAGCGTTAGAAGGTCGGCATTTTGAGTCTGAGTCAAAAGATAGCTGTAAAAGACTTCTTCAATCAGCAGCCACAAGAATTCTATGAGCAGGGTGTACGTCGGTTAGTAAAACAATGGGATAGGTGCCTTAACTGTGAGAGTAATTAAAAAAAAATTATATTTTTGAATAAATTTTCTATAAAGCAAAAATGGGTTTCAATTGAACACACCTCGTAATTCTGTTTTACCGACCATTCTCTAATAATAAAATATGCCATAATTGGGATCTACTTGTACATTCGATACTGCAATCGAACTGAGAAGTATTTAAAGCTATTCTTGCCGAAGAAAAATTTTTTGGACTATAAAAGATAAATGTTGTTCATTTCTTAAATAACAATTGTGTTCGCGTAGGAATGTTTTATAAATAAATATACAGGTTTGAAACACACTTTTTTATCAGTAGCATAAGGGAAGTTTTGCTAACAAAAACTTTAAATAATTCGTTAACTTAAAATAATATAATATAGATACTTAGTGCGTAAAAATACCCATTAAAATGATAAACTAAACTGAGTGTTCAAAGTGTAGTCCATTTACAACTACAGTATCCAAAGTCAGTGAATTTCCGAGTTATACAAGTCCATCTACTTATCACATACTCTCATGTTAAGCTCTCTAAGTTTCTCGCTCTGTAAACCTTAGTTTTCTGGGGTGGACATGAATTGGACGCTAGGTACCTGGCACATTTTAATCCTACCCTTAAACTGGATGCTGTCGTGGGGTTTAACATAATTGCTAGTTTATTGCTGCTAAGTAATTGCCTGGTTATTGGATATTATTTGCAAATAAATTTTATGTCCTCTTACACTTAGCCAAAGTTAGTTGTTTGTTGTCAGTTGTGTTTTTCACAAATATGGACATTTCTAAAGTTATCAGCGAACGTGGAAAGAAGTGCTGATTGTAGAGTATGCCAAATTTACCAAAGACAAAGTGCTAAAAATTGGTGAAATTTATTGGGGATTTGCAATACATTCTTGTAAAGCAAAAGTTTTTACAATGGGCGCAGAACATCTCATTTCTCGTTGTGATTTGCAACATGTTCACCCTAAAGACATTAAAATGTTAAATGAAAAGCGACAGAGGACCCAACCGAAAGACCTTCTAAAATCATACATTCCGTAAAAAAAACATAGTGAACAAATGCGTACAGTATCTGCTCGCGATGTGGGTTATATTCTTAATCATTTGTATAACAGCAGGCGAAAACATCAGCCACCACTACCAAAAACCACCGCAGACGTTATAGATATATTGAAGAAAGTGAATGTTCGAACTATTAGGAGGATTTTGTATTCATTAAAGATCGACATACTAAAAATATTATGTTTTTGTGTCTGACAAATATCCGTTATTTATGCAATAGAGAAAAAAATTCTTGGATGGTACATTTAGTGATAGTGCACAACATTTTTTACAGTTATTTACCATCCACTTTCTTGAAAATGGATACTACATACCATTGGCATTTTGTTGCTTCCTGATAAACGACAAATAACCTACGAAAGGTTTTTCTTCTTATTAAAAAATAGTTGCGAAAGTGGTGGCCTAATAATAAAATATTTAAAATACCAACAGATCTTTTTTGTTTTAAATAACCTAATTACACATTACTATACCAGCGGGCACCTTCAAATTTGTCGTAAGGATTATGGGCCGGCCAGCCGGATTACTAGCGTCCAATTTATGGTATCCTTAGCAGTTATACCTAGCGCAATAAAGATTAACTAAATCTTTAGCGTCCAATTTATGCACGCCCGTTTTCTGGTACTTCCATAAACGGTGACTCACTGAAGACGATACAGGCGTGTTTAGTGACAGTAAACTTCACTGCTTCGAAAAACGCCCGACCACGTCAAATTAATTTACCAGGGGGATACATAATATGGCAACGTTTATTCACCCGTTCACCTATCAACCCCGAAATTGATGTGACTATGACTCTAAAAATTTTAAATGGCCAGGTGTGTCAAAAGACGTGCCATTTGAAAGCACGCTGAATTTGTTTTAGGGTTTTGTTTTTATTTTTGGATTCCGAGCATTAGTTCCTGTGAAAATGTAGTCCATCCAAAGTTTTAGAGTAATACATGTTCAAAATTAGCACACCAGCAAGTATTCTGTACAAAAAGCCTTCGGACATTCTGAAAAATTTGTGGAATACTTAGACGGTAATCGTTCATTATACGTTGAAATCGGGTTAGGTTGCGTAAATTTTGGATTAGTTATCGCTCGTTCACTTACAGTCTCACAAAATTGGGAACGGTGGTCAAGTCGTCTTCATTGAGTTCTTGTAGCAAATAAATCTTGTAGGGGTAAAACTTGTGGGGTTTCAATATTCGTGGAATACTGGCATGATTAATACCCAATACAATAGTCATTTGCCTTATTTTCAACATTTCACATTTTATTTGCTACAGATTCGGTCTTCCTAAACTTTTTTACGTATCCAAGACATATTTGCATATTCATTGTTTCCGAAAAAAGACACAATTACATATTTCAACTCTTCCTGAAATCGAATAAACCATTTTAAATGTTCAAAGAAAACAACCACAGCTGTGAAATACGGCGTGACTCTGACTTAAAAAGACACTTGAACGTTTACGCCTAGGTATGGTCAACTAATGCCGTTTAATCGCCCAATAAATTTGATTTGACCCGTTGGGGCGTTTTTCAAAGAATTGAGGTTTAGTGTCAGACAACACGCCTGTTTCTTTTTCGGTGGGATCGTCCTGTTTGTGGAAACGACTGACTGTTCAAAATTTCTCTCATCCGCGTGTAATAGGTTACATCTTCGCATTTCTGAACGACTCGAATCACGTATATTTCTGACATAATCGACTTGCTTAAATTTAATTTAGTTTAAATTCTGAAAACGTAAATAGAACCGCATTAAACCGAATGTAAAGCAGTTCTGCGAGCTATTATCCAATAATCAAATATGTCATAACCTGGATCTTGCATTATAAATTTCAATCAAATCTAGTCCTGTACTTATCTACAAAATACATTCCTGGAATATTTACAATAATGCGAAGTTGCAAATGGATCACATTTTAAATGCTTTACTTAGTTCAATTTTATGTATTGCTGTCTAATTTTGCTTATTAAGAAATTATGTTGTTTTGTTTTAAATGCTTTCCTTTTCAGAATCGTCCGAACACATTTTTTTTAAAGAATATGCTCCTTCGATTACGCAATAAAACTTAAATTTATTGTTTTAAGTTTTGTCGAGTAGTCTAAGATTTAAAAAATATACAAGTAACATAGTGAAACAAGAAGCATATATTTCTGTTATAAAAACTCTTAAAATATCTCACTGACTTTGGATATACCTGTTGTTAACAATTTTATTGCTTCTTTTGGTACTTATAAAAATGTAGAACGGTGTGAAAGAATTAGTTTTTATACACAGTTACTTTAAAAATGTTATTGTCTTTTAGTCAGTCGTAACTTTGCTCTGACTATACCTTTTAAAGATATATAGGTATTCATACTGTTGAAAAATATTAGTTATTTAGACCAATCCATTGCAACTTACGCAGTCGTGTTAGAAGATGCTTAAAGAACATAATACTATAAAAACTAATTAAGAAGCGAACAGAAAATTGAGATTCACTGTAGGCTCCAGTTTCATCGGTGCAAAAATAATAAAGAAAATTGAATAATGTTATATTAAAGCTCTCGTTATCCAGATGCCGAAAATGTTATTTTTTAAATTATATTAGGTAATTTAATTACCTTCGAAATACAAAGAGGCTTATTCTAGAATTTACGTCGAATGTTGCTTGTACTACCACAATGTTTATTAACATTGGTTAACGAATTCGCCTGTCTGAAACAGAATCAACAGTTAGTAGTTAGGCCTTGCAGCACCTTTATTATATGCGTTGTACAGGGTTTTACAATTTAGATGACATTGTGTGTGCATGTCTGATAGTAACGGAGTCACGAGAAGAACACTTTATTGGACTAACTCGGGACAATTTAAATCGATCAACTATACCTAACGTATGAAAAATACATCTTTAAGGTGTTATAGTCAGACCATCCTTATCCATTGGGCTAAATGGGTTATAGCCCAGAAACGCCATTGATCCAAGGACGCCTAAGAACCGAGCATGTTGAAATGTATTTTTTTCAGTTTTGAACGCAAGAATTGTTATGCTCATTTGAATTTGCCACTTCATTTGAATTGAACTCGTATTTTAATTGCCGTTGCATAGGAATCAAAGTTTTATTTTAATTGCCATCCTTATTTGTTTTAAGATTGAGTTATGGAGGCCACTCTCGCAAAGCCTTTGAAAATTCCCTTTGTAGGTTAGATTTGCCGATCAAAAACAATTCTCGGAAGTCGCACGTTTTATTTTTTCCAGAACAATTGCATCATATTTCTCCCTATGGTGTAATATTTTCGACCGACGCACATTCGCGTTGCGTTTGGTTCTTCAGTCGGACTTCCACCATCGACTCCGCTCTACCAATTCCATCTGCGGGGACCGTTAATAAATCAAGTATTCCAGGGGCGGCTTATGTTTTCGATGAGTATCCATCGCGTGTAGTTTCGTATCGCTGTTATCACCGTGGAGTAAACAGAATATCGACAAGTGTCGGATTTAAAAGAATCACGATGCAATTTTAACTCTGGAAAGGCAATTCATTGCGAATTTTCCTATCGCCTTTTGGCGGATTATTATCGAGCCCATTTGTTGTTCCTGTACATGTGCCGTTGCTGCGACGAACTACGAGGGTTGTGCAGCAATTATTTCGTTCCAACGACTCCCAATTAACAGTTTGTAATACTGAAGTATAAAATCACCATTTGCCGTCTTTGTTGTTTTGTGTCATTTTCAATAGTTTAATTATATGTGTTTAAAATTTACTGCCTCTTTTATTCTTGTATATTTTGTATTGTGTGTGCATGAATTTTGCAAGCTTTCTAGACAGGAGGGAGGCACTATAAAGGTGAGTTCGATTCCCGTAATCTGCTGTCTTCTCGGCCTTCCACGAGAACCTGCAATCAGCTGTGATTTGGAAGGTGGCGCCCGTTAATTTCGACACACCCTGTACACAACTAGAAAGATTTCCTCCCGTAAGCGATTTCCGTGAACCCCCCCTACTCTTCTGAGTTAAGCTGCAGGCTTTTTTCCACCTATCCGGTCGCGGGTCGACGAAAAAGCTCGTTTGGCCGTAACAGAATCTCTATTTAATTTGATATGGACAAAATTTAAATTTGAATTTTTTAAGTTTCCTTCTCTTTTGTGTATTTTTATAAATACAAATAAACTATTGTATTATAAATATTTTTGGATTAAATAAAAATGTGCAATGTCGATATATTTTAAAATATAATTTTTTGTAATGAAATTTATTTAATTAATTATATGTATTATCGTGGTGGTAGCTCAGTTGGTAGAGCTCAATTCTGAGTAGAACGTCGATGGCGACTACATTGAAAGTGCCTGAGGATACAAAGTACTTAGTTTACTCCGTAAATATTTTCAAAATACAGATAATACAGTTGAGGGTACTAATATCAAAGGCGGCAATCTCCAATTTTTGGTAAAATGAGATTTATACTTCAAATTTTTCAAGCTCTATTGAAATAAATCATTGGTTAGTATCAAAACCGGCAATATCACGTGTAAAAATCTATCTGAAGTAGGCTATTAGAAACAAAACCGGCAATCTCCACCATTGCAGTATTATCAAAAGCGGCAATCTCCATACTACCAATCACCGGTCGCCGCGTCAGTCAAGTGATTAACAGACAAATTGCGTGTGTTACAGTGACATTGTGTGACTCTAATAAAGTGTTGTGTCAAATTATTAGTTGATATTACAATTGAAATTTAATAACTAATAATTAAATATTCAAAGTGTTACCGATGGAAGTATCCCCAGCACCTGTTCCTCCAGATAAAGCAAGAAAAGGAAAAGACATCCCACTACATGGCAATGTAATATAAAAAAAAGCAAAGTGGCAATTTTTTATCCACAGCATTGTTTTAATTAAATCTGGTTTATTGTCAATTCAAGGTATTCCTCAAAATCATTGCCACAATACCCAAAGTGTGGACACACCAGTGGAGCTTATCAATGCAAATCTTAAACCATGAGGGATATTAAAGATTTCTGCCAGTTATTTTTCGCTTCTAAGGATAAACTAACGCAGGATTCTTTTCTTTTGAAGTACTGTATAGTGAAGCCATGTAAACGTCGTCGTGCAAAAAATAATACACACGCAGCAAAGGCTACAACTGTAAAATGTTTTCTAAGAAACTCATCAAAAGAAGAAGTAGCAGTATGCCAGGCTTCGTTTCTTCAAATACTAGGTATCACAAAACATCGCCTATCTTATGTAATACAGCACTTTAACGAGACTGGACAAGCTCCTGTAGAAAATCGAGGGGAAGACCAAAAAACTCATAAATTTATAGAAAAACAACAAGCAACTCAACATTTCATAACCAGATTTAAGTGTATCGAATCCCATTATTGTCGTTCAACAACAAAGAGAATTTACCTTCCATCAGACCTAACAATAAATAAAATGAAGAAAATGTATAATGAAGCAGCAGTTCAAGAACTTAAAGTAAAAAGGACATACTTTAGATTAATTTTTAATACATAATTTAATCTGAGTTTTAAAACACCACGCACTAATGCTTGCTCGACATGCTTAGAATTAGGTAAAAGAATCAAGCGGTCCTCGAATGGGAAAGATACGAAAAAGCTGACTACCGAAATGAAAATACGTAAATAGAGAGCGAGTGTCTTTTTTGAGCTTTTGGTAGAAGAAAGACTTAATAATACTTTTCTTCGACTGTCCGAAAAGTCTGGTACTATCTAAAGTTCCTGATCAGGCAGCCTTCTATTCAAGGCAGTTATATCTGTACAACTTTACCATAGTGCAAGGTACACCAAAAGCGAAATTAACAAAAGAAAATGTATTTGTGTATTATTGGACAGAAAACGAGTTTGCAAAAGGCTCTAACGAGATTTCGTCCGCTGTGTATCATAGACTGAAACAGATAGACTTAGGACAAACACCAAAAACCATAAGGATAGTGGCCAATGGGTGCAGTGGCCAAAACAAAAACACTATTTCAATTGGCATGTGCTGCAAATGGTTAGCTGAAGAAGGCCCACCAAATGTTGAAAGCCTCCAAGTATTTCTGTACCTTACAGGTAAAGAATCGTATCTCCAATTTTTTGTTAAATGGAGTTAATACTTTTTTCAATAAGCCAGAAGCTCATATTTTATGATGGCAAAGAATCGTATGTCCATTATTACTATTTACTAAGATACGATGTTTAGAAAAAGTCGTATCGAATATTTTTCATGAAGGCAAAAAGTCGTATCTCCAAAGAACGACCATGCGCAGCTGAATCTTGGAGGCAAAACGTCGTATCTCCAAAGAACGACGATGCGCAGCTGAATCTTCATCAAAACCAAATTAGTAAACAATCGTTACTCCATCTTTGTGCTATTGTTGGTGAAATAGAGTGCTATAAAATGATTTCAAGAGGCAGACAATTAGTAAATCTTGCATTAAATACTACCGGCAACCCTACAAATCAAGGTGAGTTGAAAATCCCTGAGATAATACATTTTTTCAAACAATAACAAAAAACTTAATTGAGGTTACAAATTGTTCGAACTAAAGGGAATGAAGTATTGCTTAAATTGCTTATATTAATGTTATATGTTATATAAACCTTCCACCTGAGTATTTTATTTCCTTTTATTAAATCGCAATGGAGATTTACCGTTTATCACCAAGCTTCTAATAATTTTCAGAAATATTATCCCAATCACTTTTACGACCCATTTTCTTTTCAGGAATGCAAGACGGTAGAACTAATGATGCTGATGAGTTTAATCAAACCATCAACAAGGAAGGAAGTGTTGAAAATGAAACAAACTACGACATTGATAGTGAACCCGAACCATTTTTCGGAGATTATAGTGATGAAGATCCTGATTTTATTCCCTCAGATGAGGAGACAGATAAAGATGAGATGATAAATAATGATGAGAGAAATCAAACAGAAGAGGAAAACAACATAGAAAATCGACAGGAAGGAGGACAAGAAAAACCTAAAAAGCGCATGAGAAACACTACAAATTGGAAAGTAACGAAAAGAAAAAGTGCAACTCTGGCTGGAAAAGAACATGTTTCAAAATTGGGAAAGATTATTTGTGCAAAGAGGATTAAACCCGGTTGCGGCCCCTGCAGAAAGAAATGTCCTGATCAAATTAATGAGCTAGAACGAGTAAAAATATTCGATAATTACTGGAATGAAAATAAGACCTGGGACCTCAAGCGTCAATTTGTACTTTCTAGAGTAAAAAGTACGCCAACTAAACGTAAAAGACCGGCTAATTGCGCTAAAAACGACCACAGAAAACAGACAATACGCAATAACTTTGAGATCGATAAAAGGAATTATGAGGTGTGTAAAGTTTTTTTTTTAAACACTTTAGGTATTTCTGAGGCCGTTGTTAGGAACGCATTAAAAAAATCAGAACGTGGAGGTTTCGCATTACAAGACATGCGAGGGAGACACATACCAAAAAATAAGTTACCAGAAAATGTGAAAGAGAAAGTTCGAGGCCATATTAGGTCTTTCCCGGTTTATGACAGTCACTACAGTCGCAACAAAACAAAAAAAAGTTACCTAGGAAGCGAACTTAACGTAGACAAGATGTACAATCTTTACAAAGTTAAATGTGAGGAAGAAAATATTGAAAAGAGTGAGATAGCTAAATCTTGGCTGTATCGTCATGTTTTCAATACCGAGTTTAATTTAGGGTTTAAACTGCCATCTAATGACACTTGTGATATGTGCGATAGTTTGAAAATGGGGTTACAAGAAACTCAGTCAGAAGAAGAACGAGCAGTTGTTCAAGAGAAAATTGATTGTCATTTAAAAGATGCTGCAACCCGCTACAGTAACAAGAAAAATGATAAAATAAACTCTGCGGAAAAAACTAAAGTAGTCATGTTAGACTTACAAAAGTGTTTGCCCACACCACATTTATCGAATGCAAAAAGTTTTTATTCGTTAAAACTCTGGACCTTGAATTTA
>JABXWE010023340.1:0-14693 GCA_014611495.1 Limonius californicus | reverse complement strand
GCACGGTAAGCAGAACCAGCCTGGAGGAGAGGAGTGCAGTCTGTATACTTGTGGGGTAACAGTCCAGGGGCGTTTTGCCATGCCTAACATCTGTAAAAAGGTTGGTGCAGATAAAACATGAACTAATTTCGGTTACAGTAAAGCATAGTTAAAATTTGCGCGTGTTGATTTTTTTTGTTGAACGTTTTTTTCTCAATTTTTTGTACGAGACGAGGCCGCGAGTGGAACCTTGAGATTAACAGTTTTGTGCTTGAGCTGGTCGGTATAAGTTGTTTTTTTTACCATGACTTTTATTACACAACAACTTTTTGTCGCTGCCAACGTGGAGCGAAAATTATTATTATTGTAAAGGGATAAACCACAGCAATATATATTATATATATATATATATATATATATATATGTATATAAATCTTTCATTTGTAAAATTATTTTCGTATACAACAGGTGGCTTCATACTGTTCAGTCGCTTTTTATATTTAGTTATATATATTTGGAACTTCTGATATTTTGTTTAATAATTAACATGTATTAACAAAATGTGCAATAATAATTGTTTAGTATTTTATATATATTTTTTTCAATACGCTATACAGCCCTTTAACATTTTTTATATTTTAAATTTTCAATACCGTGGTATGGTACCATAAAATCTATTTCTACCTCCAAATGTCTTGATCTGCCTCTGTTTACCAGGTGGATGCGAGCTACACAATTTATTTGCCGTCCTAGTTTTTCTCTTTAAATGTTTAAACTATTTGGTTTACTTATTTCTTTGCACATAGTAAGTTCCTTCTAATTCATCAGGATAAACCTTAACTTTTTGAAAAGAAAATTTTGCAAAGTTGTTTTTAAATTGTTGTTGGATCCTTCTTCTACAATCATCTACATTTTTAAGTTGACCCAATTAACTTTTAAACATTCCGATTCCCATTCAGTACTACCTTAAAAAACAAGCTTGTTGTACGTTTCTTAACAAAATAGCTAACCCCACTCTCCAACTCACCTAAGATGAAGTCGGGTACAACGAGATTCCGGATATAACGAGCGTTTATGGGTTCAGGGTTCAGATTTGCATTGTTCAGTGTATTGTGTTTCCCTTTTACAACGACTTAAAATCACCAGTTTGTAATTATAACTCAAATATGCCTGAAGGTTTTGGAATTTTTCTGAGTTAGGTGTTTTAATTTCCGCCAAGTCACAAGATATTTTATTAATGTCCTTTAAACAATTCATTACTAAAGTCACACCTAACTGAGCGAACATTTCAAGTAATAGTAAACAACAGCTTGTCAAACTACCATCAAATCAATTCTGGGGTACCTCAGAGCAGCGTGTTGGGACCCTTACTGTACTTGATATATATTTCCGATGGTCCAACCACAGAAGACGCAATGGCTATCACATTCGCGGACGACACTGCTATACTATCAAACAGCAATAGCCGCACGAGAACACCTACAAAACCATCTTAACATACTCGCAGACTGGTCTCTAAAGTGGAGAGTATCACTAAACAATGAAAAATTGCGCAAGTAACCTTTACAATACATACATAGCATGCGAGTACATGACAATAAATATGCGCTAATTCGAATAAAATCAGACGTAACATATCTTGGATTATCCGTTGACTTGGATACTTGAAGTATGTACATTAATACCAAACGTAAACAATTAGTCAAGTTAAACAAATCGGTTGGCTAGTTGGAAAATGGTCTCAATTGACCCTATCAAGCAAACTACTTCTATATAGAACAATATTAAAGCCCATATGGACCTATGGAATCCCGCTCTGGGGTTGCACCAAAGCATCTCACACCAAGGTTCTACAGAGATTGCAGTCGAAAATACTTCGTCTTATGACAAACGCTCCATGACATGTTACAAATGAAACGCTGCATAATGATCTGAAGATACCATACATAAACCAAAAGAAATTCTACGGCATGCAAGAACATATTACGACAGTTTAGTAGCACACGAAAATGATCTGATAGCAGAGCTGTCCAATGTACCACCAGCTAGAAGACTAAAGGGTCTATGGCCAAGTGATGTAGTTTAAGGCTTATGATGTAAATAAAGTAATGTAATCTTCATTAGAAATGGCTAAAGCCCCCTCCCCACATGCCAAATTAACAGTAGTTTATTTACTTATTACTCAAATTATAGAGTAGATTGTAAATCTTAAAAATCTCGTTATAATCCAGAAGGACTGTATTTAAGTTATCTATTCATTTTTAAATGGTCTTTCCGCTTAGAAAAGTAACAGGGCGAAAAATTTTAATTATATACCAGTTACAAAGTTGACGACTTTAAAAGATTTTTACGCTAGAGAAGACTCGTTCTCCTTCACTACACCTCCACTGGTTAAGTAAGGTCGATGAATAATCTACTTAGGATAGTGTAGTAGTTTTACTATTAAATGATTAGTTCTAATATGCTCAAAGACATTTATATCGTGGGGGAGTCACAATACTTAGCAACTTGGATTTTTTCTTGACGCTGGAACGCATACTACTGGGGTTTTGCACTAGAAATTTGGAGATTGCTTCTATTTCTTACAGAATTCTGTGAACTGTTGCAACCAGTTAAAGGCAACCAAAGCCGTTCGAAAATTGAAACTGTTTGGACCACCTCTGATTGTTGGCTCATTAATCAACATTAACTGTAAACGCTCGAAGTTGTCGGAGCGTTTAAAGTGTCGTCGGATTTGTTTTGTTTGCAGCAGCTTCCTAACAGTTATATTTCTGATCATTATCACTTTTGATGTGAACGCCACAAAGCACGGAGAGGTAACATCCTTTACAAATGTCAGCGATGTGACCGATAAATGTCCATCCGTTAATTTTATGTGTATTACTAACGTTAACATGAATAGCGAAAATAAAGTCATCAACCTATCTATAAACACGAAACAGATTCCATATTACAAGCGTATTTAAACGCGAGGAACAGCGAGAAGTACATTTAATTTCCGCGCGAATTAACTTTATTAAATGATAGAATACGTGTTATTAAAACACCACTAACGCCCACGTTAATTGCTTTTAATAAGGCCTTTTAACAAAGATAAATCTTTGGAAGTACACGCAGCGACAAAAGGCTTTGCTGTTCTTATTACATCGTTTACCCTTAATTAGTGCCACGGGGAGCGACCTGAGGGTTTAATGGGAATACATTGCGCCCCATCTGTTGGTGTAAAACTACATTTTGTGTTTTATTGATTACATTCTATTATCATATTTTTTAAATAACCGGAACACGACATTTGGACGTTCCCATACTGCCAAGACTAGGGCTGTGCATGCTTTTCGGACCGTCCATTATTTTTTAACCATAGACTCTTAGGTTAATTGATTCTATGACTCGATTAATAAAATTGATTATTAATTTAATCAAAATCTTAAATATTTTCCAAATAATTAATACATGAAGAATTAGATACTTTTACCATCATTTTGAACTATGTAAACTCAGTGACATGGAAATCGCAACACCAAAAAGGGGTAGGAATTTTTTGACCAAACTTGGCAGAAACGTTTAACTACTAAAAGGTAGCAATTGATTAACATTGCATTCATATGGATCAAATGATAATGGCTTATCACAGTTCTTTCTGTTTTTTCTAACAATTTTATCAGGTGTATGTTTTGCGAGATTTTGTTCAGTTCTTTATTGTTTTCGTTTCTGATCATTTGTTTTGAGGGTGTGAACATGCCTAGAGTACGCCAACGAGGAAATTACCGCCAATTAAGCGAATTCGACAGAGGTCGTATTGTTGGTTTGCGCAAAGGTGGTTTTTCGTTCAAAGAAATTGCAAATCGCCTTAACCGGAACCAATCCACTATCATGACTTGCTATCAGGCATGGACTAAGGAGGGTCAGGAACGTCGCAGAAGAGGAACCGGGGGACGTAGCAGAACAAATGAGGTGCAGGACCGCCATCTTCGTCTTGTGGCAACAAGAAACCGATTCTCCAGTACCAGAACAATTGCCGATCAATGGTTAGCTAACGAAGGTCGCCCTGTAACTCTTCGAACGGTTTACCGCAGAATCAGAGCTTTCGGTTTGCAATCCTATCGGCCATATCTTGTGTTACCACTAACGGCTTAACACCGACAGCAACGTTTGGAGTGGTATAGGTTGCGACTGCACGGGAACCTAGAGTGGCATAGGGTGGTGTTCAGTGATGAATGGCCGCATGAGGGTCAGACGAACTCGTGGGGAACGTCGCAAAGTTGAATTTTCTGTTGCGAGGCATGTGCACCAAATTTTGGGGAGTATGGTGTGGGGTGCTATAACTATTCATCCGAGGCAATATGAACGCCCAGTGATATGTGGATGAGGTGGTAAAACTCCATATTCTTCCATTTCTTCAGCAGTTGGAAGGCCCACTTTTCTAGCACGATAATTCCCGTCCCGTTCTATGGACCGATTTGCAGAGGATAATGTCAATCTCTTGCCATGGCCACCCCGATATTTCGCCCATCCAGCATGTTTGGGACATTATGGGGGAAGACTGAGGAACTCCGCAGACGCTGCAAGCTCTACAGCACGAATTACAGGTTGCTTGGGACACAATACCTCGGGAGGAAATCGACCATCTGCTAGAATCGATGCCACGAAGAGTGGGGGAGTGTGTAACCAATAGGGAGGACCAACCCATTATTATAAAAATTATGTTTATATTTTGTTCTTTTTATTTAAAATTTTAATCAATTGTTACGTTTTAGTAGTTAAACGTTTCTGCCAAGTTTGATCAAAAAAATTGTACCCCTTCTGGTGTTGCGATTTCCATGTCATTGAGTATATTAGCTTGCTCTAAAAGCGTGGACGTTCACATGATTTAGTTTGGGTAATAATCCTGGGTCCTGGGTAACTGTTAATTAAGAAACATCACAAATAGCCCAAGACAAGGAAACAAGTGTATGCTGCTATGGTTCTGTCCAATTTTTCGTTGAGTATAACGACAATCAAGAACGAGTTGCATAAAATACTTTTCTACTAAACGCACCTAAGTAATATTAAAATTAGTAACATGGTAATATATCCAAACTGCTAAGCATATTACTAATACTTCTCTTAGACTGTTACATAAAACCACGAGGGAAGTTTGTTAGGGACAAGAAGCATGTGTGTAAATCAAGCAACGAAAAAGTTCACTAACTAAACGATGGTATTTGGTATGACAATCGACCCAATACCAATTCAAGTGATTCTAAATAAAAAAGTATGTTACTATGTATAGTTAATAGTGACGGTGATTCCTTTAGAGTGAGAATCAGTTGTTCTTCAGATGATTTCAGGTGTTTGTTTAAGACGTTTACTATAAATTGGCAAGGCGTTTGGTAGGGTTTACATATTAATCGATTTATCGGATGTCCGATTATAATTTAATAATCAATTAAATGATTATTTTATTATATATCGAGTGAGTGTCTGATTAATCAATGATCCAGTTAACTGATGGTTCAGTTAGTCAATAATTCAATTAATTTAATACTAAGATTAATGGACTGTTACATTAGGCGATTATTTATCGATTAATTTGGTTTTATAAAATATTTTCTGATATTGATTTCCATAATCGCACAGCCTGCCCTTTTTAAGTTATATCATTGTAAAAATAGTCCTAGGTTACATGTATACAGAGTCTGTATTTGTGTTTTCAAAATTATATTTCCAGCATAAATAGATTCATAAATATACGTAACTTCCGCTTTCAGATGACAATCTCTTGCAACCGTTTATGAAGTTTTATTACACAAACTCTGTCCAATGGGTCAGTTTGCAATTATTCAAGTTCAGTTTATCAAAATAGCTGAATTTAACATGTAAGACGTAAGAAGCTCCTGTTAAAGTGTACTATTAGGAGAAAATATTATGGTAACGGCGATTCTCATTAGAGTGAGAAATAGTCGTTTTGCTTTCCGGTTGAAGGATGTTTCAACGCGTTCATGCGTTTGGCTACAACATTTACTATAAACGGTAAGGCAATTTTGTGGTTATTCTTAGTAATGATGCTTTCAGAAGGGCTGTAAATAGTAATCGAATAATTGGACATGTAATTATTTTTCGATGATCGATTAATCGATCATTTGATTATGTTATTATTATATCTAGCGACTGTCAGATTGCTCAATAATAATAAATTAATTGTTCTATTAGTCGATAATTCAATGCATTGATTGTTTGATTGATCAATAATACAATTAATCTACTGTTAGATTAGTCGATTTTTATTGATTAATTTGGTTTTATGCAATATCTTCTAATATTGATTTCCATAATCGCACAGCCCTACCATTTTTAAGTTTGTTTAAAATATTGTGTCCCCAACTATACCACTGTAAAAACCTATAAGACCACTATAGTCCTAGGTTGTACGTATATAGAATCTGTATTTGTGTTTTCAAAATTATATTTCCAGCATAAATAGATTCATAAATATACGTAACTTCCGCTTTCAGATAAAAATATCCTGCAACCGTTTATGAAGTTTTGTTATACAGAAGTCTGTCCAGTGGGTCAGTTTGCGCCTATTCAAGTTCAGTTTATCAAAATAGCCGCATTTAACATGTGGACAACGTAAAGAAGCTCCTATTAAAGTGTACTACTATTAAGAGAAAATATTATAGTAACGGAGATTCTCATTGGAGTGAGAAATAGTCGTTTTGTTTTTCGGTTGAAGAATGTTTCAACGCGTTCATGCGTTTGTCTATGACATTTACTATAACTAGTAAGACAATTTTGTAGTTATTCTTAGTAATTACGCTTTTGGAAGGGTTGTAAATATTAATCGATTAATCTAAAGTATGATTATTTTTTAATAATCTCATAATCGATCAATGGATCAATTGATTATTTCGAGCAACTGTCTGGTTAATCGATTGTCCACTTAATTGATTATCTGAGTTATCGATATTCTAATTAATTGATTGTTTGATTAATCAATGGAACGATTGATGCACTGTTAGATTAAATTGTTTATCAATTAATTTGGTTTTATATAATATTTTCTATTGTTGATTTCAATAATAACACAGCTCCGTCCTTTTAAAGTCATTTTAAAATATCCTCTCTCTAACTATACCACTGTAAAACCCATAAGATCACTATAGTCATACGTTATACACATACAAAATCTGTAGTTGTATTTTGAAAATTATATTTCCAGCATAATGTAATGCAAAAATATACGTAACTTTCGTTTTCAAATGAAACTAACCTTCAACCGTTTATGAAGTTTATTTTACATGGCTACAAATACTTGAATATTTTACTTTAGCCATACCATGACATTAACAAATTG
This sequence comes from Limonius californicus, assembly GCA_014611495.1. NCBI lineage: Eukaryota > Metazoa > Arthropoda > Insecta > Coleoptera > Elateridae > Limonius > Limonius californicus. Next base: position 7,378 of record JABXWE010023340.1, on the reverse strand, counting down.
GCAAGTAAAATGTCTTTCTCCCTCAACTAGCAATATTTTACAACAAAACAGAAGGACATTGTTAAGTTTGCTGTTGCTATCTAGTGATGAATATTTATGTTTAGGATATTTAACATCCTTAGAAATCCTAATAATATGGATTTTCAAATACAAATACAATAATACAAATTATACTACTAAGAATGATGTAGGTTTGTTTTGACTTTAATTTATGTGCTTCAGAGTATTATACAACCATTTTATTAATTTAAAGACAGGAATTTTAAACATCTTTAAATTACGACATATTTAAAACTTACATTAGTTTATTCAAATTTGATTTGAGAAGTATATTTTAAAAATTCTAGAATCAGGCCATATTTATAGCTATATAAAAAAAATAGGGAACGAAAATTTAATGACGTAAAGTGAACTCTAATAAAGTTTTGCTAATTCGAAGGTGGGAAGTTTAAACATCTTTAAATTACACTTGACATAAAATTTTATTCGCTGTCATTATTCACGTGCCACTTGAGCACTGAGCGTTTCTCTGTCACCTGTTTCTCCTCAGCGCTTAGGTGGAAGTACGGAGCACCTACAGTTTAACGTCGAATCCGGACCACGTATATTCCAAAAAAGGTTTTGAGCACGGCTGCCAAAGCAGGATTGTGAAATTGTGAGGGTGAGGAATAGAACCCACGCCATGATTGATGCTTTGTCCAGAAAGCGAGCGCTCTGCCAGCTGAGCTACCACCAGAATTGCTAATACGCGATGTTAATTATAGCTTTTTCTGTATTTTGTTCTAATAAGTCTTTAGTTTTTTGTGCGATAAGTCTAAAATTCTTGAAACTAAATTTAGAAACATTTTATTGTACTACATATTACGCCGCTACACGAATTTGATTCTGCATCAACTGTTCCAATTTTAGAAAAATATACATTTCAGGATTACCCAATGTTTAAACATTTTGTGGCTCGACATAAAGCTCATATATATCCAGGCAAATTCCAAAAACTTATCTTTTAATTGAGTTACAATGCATTTCCGAGTCATATAAGGTAGAAATGTTCGTAATATTGTAAATTTGAGTGGTTGTTTGCGAGACGGGCGATCGCTGTAAGCAGGAAATACAATACTATAAACAAGGTTCCTCCTCACGTTTACTATGTAAATGCTCGTTATTCCTGATTTCGTTGTGTTAATCATCCTGAACTGTATTATATAGTGGGTATTTAATTTGCAGTATCGAATGAGTGTTTAAAATTAAAACCATTTGGAGTAGGCCCTGACTCCATAAATGTATATGTTCTGTATTAACGGACGCGGGTTAGGCAACCCGTTTAACAGAAAGTTTATGGGTTTGCCTAACTTGCGCCTTTAATTTACACTGCCTCACTTAGCAGAGAACATACGTTTAACAAGTCATGGGCAACTCCAAACAGTAGAATTTTCGAACACCCGCTATAGATCGAATCCCTGTATGTATAGACATTTTTAGTATCTTAGAATAATTATTACAATGGCCGTATTTTATATCAACTGCGGCAATTAGCGGCAACCTAATTGGTATCGAAAAAGCAAACCAAATTAAATGTAGAGAATACATAAAACAATATGTTCACAACCGAATATTTTACATAAGATAAAGCTAATAACTTTCTAAAAATATCTATGTTATTACATTTGTATAAATAATAAATAAGGAAAAGTGGAAACTTTAATATATTAATTCTTATTACTATATTGTTATTAATTATGGGATTTGAGATTATAATTAAAAAATAAATAATGTAATTTGACATCGTAATACTTGTACAAAGCATTATTTGTTACAACTGCACAAAATATTAATTTTTTATTTTTGTGAAATCGTTATCCCACAGTTCAGTCAATCATAATTCTAAAATTAATATGTCCTTAGAGAGAAACAATTAAGGAACGTCTAATGAGAAACTAAACAACAAATGTGTGCGTTCGTTTCGCGAGCAAACACCGTGTAAGTTTCTTGGTTCAAGCCTAAAGCCTCGTCAATCTAGCCAATATAATTTTAATGCTGCAACCCATCATACACAATTCCTAGATCAGGCTATGGTAACCGTGGATTTTTAATCTCAAAACACTTCTATTTTATTTATGCGGTTCGTGTTCGTCATTAAACTATAGATCTTAGAGCTGAGGAGAAGCACGTGGTAAAGTAAAGTGACAGCGCACAGTAATGGAATGTGAAAGCTGTTAGCTATACAGTGTGTCCAAAAATGTATCGGCAATATTTCAAGGACGAATTCCAGCACTTAGTTATTTCTGAAATACTGATCTAGTTGCCATGATCGCGTCTTTTGTTTGGTTACATTTGAACATCGTTTTTAACAAATTATTGTTGTTATTGACTTCTTCTTTGCATCCTTGTTCCCATCGTAATTCACAAGTGATTCACAATCCCATTGTTATTTTCAAATGAAGAATATGCAGATATTCATTATGTTTACTGTGGCGGACCGCATTTGCCATCATGTTTATATTATTACAGACAATTGAACTTCGGGACATTATGCTCATAATTTAAATTTTTAATCTATACTCGCATAAATATTTCATGTAAAATGTAACTGCTAATTAATTTTAGTTGGCGTTTAGAAATCACGCCTCATTAATCCTCAGAACGGCTGTTCCTTCACACGTGTTTATTTTTTGTAAAGGGTACGTTCTTTACGAGTAGACCTAATTTATGGGGGCTACAAATAAAATAAACATCAACTTTCATATACAATGAATGGAATTATAAAACAACTACCCATTCGATAGTTGAACGTTAAAATTCCATATTTAAAGCATTTCTTTTCAGCGTTTACTTTCAGCTATTTATTGCAGGTAAATAGGTTAACAATATGACTTCGAATTAGTCGATCTCAAGTAGGTAAGATATGCAATAACAGCTGTCTTTAGCGCGGTCTGTTCTTGGGATAAATTGTTAGTGTAGATTAGTCCATAACCTACTACATTATTACTTTTTTTGTTGAACTAAACCCCATGTGTGATATTCCACGCATGGACGTGTTAATTAAATACTAAATTTGGAGAGTTATTTATTTAGTTTAGTTCTTCAGATTTTTAACAGATAAATAACTTATTTTTACGAAAATTATTAGTTCCAAAATTAATGGGGCCATAAAATTCGTATTGTTCCTAAAAATGAGGTGCACGTGCAGTGGGTTCTCACGATCCACCACCCGTTTTTGGCCTATAAAAGCAGAAGTAAGTTGTTCTGAAAAGGATTCTTGATCTAAACATCAAGAAGCACAGTTCCTTTACAACTTCCCTTAACCCTTCACATGCCAGCGCTTTGAGGTATCCCGGCAGCTACGGCATCCCTTGACGATTGCGCTTTGAGGTATCTCAGCTGCAGCGTCAAGTTTCCTTAACCTTTCACTTGCCAGCGCTTTGAGGTATCTCGGCAGCTACGGCATCCCTTGACGATTGCGCTTTGAGGTATCTCGGCTGCAGCGTCAAGTTGCCTTAACCCTTCACCTGCCAGTATCTCGGCAGCTTACGGCTTCCCTGGATGATTGCGCTTCGAGGTATCTCAGCAGCAATCTCCAGTTCCTTAATAATTCACCTTGCGCCACCCTGCGCACCGGCCTATAACTGCATCTTTAGTATTTTGTTTTACTGAGCAAATAGTTTAAATTTCCGAAGGAAATCGATATATTTGATATCACGTCACACTACCTCGGCTAAGGTTTCTTGCAGTTTCCTAGCCTGAACAGGTGAATACCGGAGGTAGTTAAATTGCGCTGTCTGCAGCTAATATTGACGTTAATAAAAGTATTAAACCTCTCTGGTGTTTTATTTTACGTATTTAGCTCCACTACTCTAGATCCGAACCTAAGACTATCACGACGAATAAAAGATAAACACAACACAAGGGTCGGTAACGTTACATTACGGTTTGTGTGATGGAAATGCTTTAGCAGCACAACAAGAATATCGTAGAAGATGTCCTAATAGAAGACTGCCTACAAGTGCAGTTTTCTTTAATTCACATCGTCAGCTGAGGGAACACGGCACTTTCAATGCAAGACGTGCAGTCGGCCAAGGAGTTGTCCGTAGACCCATAAATGCTGATGAACAAGTTCTTGATTTATTACAAGAAGATCCGTCTTTAAGTGTGCGAAGAATTGCATTACGTACTGAAATATGCAGAAAGCAGGTTTGAAGAATAATAAGAATTGCCTGCTTACATCCATATCATCATGAAAGAGTTCAAGCGCTAGGTAATGATTTTGAAGCTCGTTTAAGATTTTGAAATTGGGTACAAAATAATCAAAACCTACCGAATATTTTATGGACCGATGAAGCTTTTTTCACACGAGATGCTATCAATAATTATCATAATTTTCATGAATGGGCTGCAGAAAATCCTCATTTAAGAAGACGATCGCATTTTCAACATAGATTTAGTGTTAATATGATAGCTGGTATGCTTAATGATCGTCTGATTGGACCATTTGAACTGCCACACCGTTTGAATGGTGAGAATTATGAATATTTTCTAGAAAACTCTTTACTGCAAGATGTGTCATTATATATTAGACGTGCAATGTGGTATCAACATGATGGGGCACCAGCACATCAATGTCTTCGTGTTAGAGCTTGGCTTAACGCACATTTTCACATCTTTGGGGTCACATTAAACAGATTGTTTATGTAACTGAAGTGCACACGGTAGAAGAATTATGCCAAAGAATACAGAACACAATGGAGATAATTTTGAACATTTCTTGTGAATAAAATAATAAACATGTATGCAAAAAAAGATTTATTTCATAAAATTCGTTGAACTAGAATTTTAGCCACACTAATTATGAAATAAACAATAACTCGTTAACGGTTACGTTTAGGACATATGTTGTATGTATGTGGAGTTTTCGATTCTAAATAATTTCTGCAATTCATCTTTGAAATATTGCCGGTATTAAATTTAAAATTACAAAAATATTAAACCTATTTAGTTAACATAATAATGCGCTAGAAATTTAAATTAGCTTGAGCGAAAGATACCGCCTAAAATTAGATATGTAATTGTTTTGTTGATGAATCCTTATACAGTGTGGACATTAAGTAGCGGATAAATTCTTTAAATCCGATAAGATTTGTGATAGAGAAAAAATCTAAAAGGGGTGTAGCGATTTAAATTACAACCCATATGAAGAAGCTATTTTTAAATTTTTCCAACAATTTTTGAAAAAGTTATGACGTCATAAATATTTTTTTAAATGACACCTATATTTTTAAATTTTTATTTCGGTGGTGAAATAAGGTTGTTACGACTTGTAAATACTCGTGCTGTTTACAGGGAATAACAATACACACTTATTTTATTGTGATATTTACTACTACTAACTAAGATTACTGTTAATATCATTCATGTTTGCTATTTGAACTTTAAGGTCGTTTTTCTTGAATTTTTTCTTATGTAACCTATTCAAAATTCTATACCGTTGAAAACCGATTTAAGAAATTCTACCGAAGTAAAAATTAAAAAGTAAATATTCTCGTTAAAAAATATTGATGACGGAAAAATCTTAAAATAATGTTTTTATATGCGCTGTAATTCATTCTCTACTTAATTACCACACTGTATAAACAACTATGGACAGGATTTTTTGACTTTATAAAAGTCCAAAATGGTTATTTTAATTAAAATTTAAGATCTTTGTTTTTTGAAATTAATGCTTTCCTATACCGGTACTATAAAATTTTGAAAATTTATTTTCAGAAAATGTTATGGGTAATTAAATTAAGGAATTAATTTATTTTTCTCTTACCTGAGATCATCCGAAGGCCACAGTAGCAAAAACGGGACCCATAAATACTTTGCTGCTGGCATTAAACTTAAGTAATATAATTAAACGAAAGAATGATAACCGTAACACTAAATGTCAGCGTCGTATGATTTCAAAATCAATCGATACGTGTTTAGTACAAACTTTAAACGAATCGATTTTTTATTTTAAAAGCAGTAACGGACGATTACAAATTAGTATTCGTTTTCGACCCTTCGCTGATTGTCAGCAACTGACTAAGTTTTACAATGTCTTGTGTATTACTTTCTAATTCCGGCTCATCACTGGGAAGTGTAGATATTTTTTCGAAAAGCAATTTGCTTTTAACCCACGCATTGCGGAACATGCACACAAAAATCGCCCATTGTCCTATCGACTTTTTGCTGCAAAAAGTGTAAAACAAAGTTGCTTCCTGTTTCCTATTTAAAACTGCTGCATTTTTAAACTAAATTGAAAAAGATCAGTTCCACTTCAATGTATTTGCACAAAAGGCATAAAAAGTGTCATAGATACCGTATATCAGCCGTTTCCTTGAATTTCCTTTTAGGTTTATGAATTTGCTTTTGTACAAGTGTGCTGAAAACAGCTCTTAATTTTGCCGGTACAAAAGGATAAACCTTCAGGTCTGTGTTATGACCGTTACGGGAAAGCACAGTTGTTGTTCGCGTCTATAGTTGTTTACTGTACCTTCATCTTGACGAAAGGACGAAAAGGATTTTTAATACACGTAGCTCGGATCATGAAAACCTTATTGCTGCAATAAATGTTTTGTTACCCTCATGTAAGTTACCAAGAGCGCTGCGATTGTAAAACATCACTCAGCGAACAAGCTATTGTTATTGTGTCTGAGCTCCAAACTCTGCTTTTTACAATTTTCCATAGCATTTACAGAATGACTGATATTGTTTTCTATTACGGCTGTCTTTAGTTAAACCATGCAGTTTATAATATTTACTATAATTATTTACTACTTATCAAAGTATAGTTCAGCTAGTACAGTTATTTGTTACTCTACAGTACAAAAAATTTATTTCTGACTGTATATCTTGATATAGGCACGGTTTACGATGATCTTATAAGTGTTTTTCGAACCTGGTAAGAATGAAAATTTGAATTGCTTGACAAACCTGGACGGATTCGTTATACGTTCTTTCATGGTCTTTTGTAATTAGTGACGCGCAGGCTGCCTAACATTTAAGAACTTTATGTAATTCGTCATCCTTCCGGATGTTAAGTTATGTGTTCAGAAATAAGTTATTTGCGTTCTAGACTAATCAATAATTGAAGGAAATAAACTATATGTTGATAACTGTTAAATTGTAGTACATGTTATAAATTGTGATAATGAACGAGACGAATATAACCGTATACCGTATTTCTTCTTATATTAATATTGCGACTACGTATGCTTTCAGAAAATATAATTATGAAAACTTCCACATAAAAAATGTGAATTCAAATAAGAAATATATATGCAACAATGTATTATAACAAATTCGTACTACATGCAAAAAAACGAAAGAAAGTAGAAGCTATGGAAAATTGAGGTAATAA
>JABXWE010023338.1:0-16949 GCA_014611495.1 Limonius californicus | reverse complement strand
TCTGGAAGATTTACAAGATATTACCCTTATGTTCTCGTATATATTACGTGTATACGTGTACACTATCAATGTAATAGCATGATTTACAAAATATTTAAAATTCCATAACATAACCAATAATCATAGTTGAATATAATCCTCCGATATAAAAATATAATCTGTAAATTGTGGGAAATTCTGAATAGTTATATCTATTAACCAACACCACTTTGTATATTTCAAAAACAGTACATATACTGCATAACTGAATAGAGAATAATAAGTCAGGAAATCCTGTCAGAAGTTATTTTTGTAAAGTTATTACTTACATTTTTGTAATATCAGTATTTTTTATTTATATTCATCCCGTAAATTTCATTACCGGTATCTATATATTAATTCCGTATCCCTTCGACTCGTCTCAAGATTTTCTTCCTGAAGTCGCTTGTCAATACAGACGGAAGTAATCCGCTTGGTTAGCGTATGATATTAATGCTAAAACCTTCTCTTGTATTTCTGTTGTTTCGATTCGAAATTAAACTGTAGGTCCCCCGTGTACATCTATCTTAGTGCCTGGGAAAAGCACGTCACAAAGAAGAAGCCGGTGCCTAGTAATGGGACGAACTGCCCAATATCAAGAATACGTTTTTCTTAAATTATATACTTTTTAAAAATATTAGATTCTGAATATCCTAGGGACCCTGGTGGAGCAGTGCGCATACGCGCTGCCACTTGAGGTCACAGTGAAATGCGGCCGATCGGCTGGGGTGTTCGAATACCGGCTGAGGCGACCGCATTTCAATTAGTTAAGTTTAGGGTGCATGTTGTATGAATGATTAGTGTGTAAGGGACGCCCGCACCCCCCCCTGAAGTAATGCAAAAGCGGTTCGGGGGAGGGGGGTACTATGAATGAAAAAAGATTCTAAATATCCCAAAAATAATTCAGGACCTCTAAGAGAACATAAAATTATTATTTTACTTATAGAAAAATTACCTTACGTTTAAGTTTTTCCAACGTATGTAATAGGTAAGGAAGATTTTATAATGGTATTGCTCTGCAACAAGGCTACGAAAAAGCTTCCGAAGAAGTCTTATACCGAGTAATTCTATAGTTAAGTTCTTATAAGGTAATTTGGGTATAGGGTAGTTTCGATGATGTAATTGCCATTTTTGATTTCATAGAAGAGGGAGCAATTGCTTTAAATATCTCATTATGCAGGATGGGAAATTTAATAATAAATCACAAACTTGTATTATATACTAGGTGTTAAAGAAGTCGAAGGAGCAAATTACTGAAACAAGTTTCAGTCAGTGGTTTCTAACGAAAAGTTTAATTGATAAGAACGATTGGAATGTGGTGATTATATACTGCTTGTTATTTTAATTTCTTATTATCTGTTAGAACATGTTCCCCTCCGTTACACGAAGAAATATATGGTTTGTTCAGAACACAACAATTTTCAGTAATAGTAATATTTTTAATGGTACATATACATACAATTGATTAGGAGAAAATTATGGTATAAATTTTTCTGGTGATTTTTGAGAAATTGTATTCTGCAAAAACGCAAAACGTGCACTGTGCACGTGCACCTGCATCATACCGAGATGGTCTAGGTTCCACCGTAAATCTAGTCCTATTTGTTAAACAAAGGTTTGCTCCGTTGGAAGGCACTAGGACACCCACCAACGTGGATTAACTGCTGGCTGTGTTGCCTATGGTCTTAAAATCTTCTTTGACGATTAGGGAACTAAATTTCAGTTTAAACACCAGAGGTTCCTTCATGCAATGGTTCTAACGAAGGAATACACTGAAATTGTATGGTTTGGAGCCTACGTTAAGCTGTAGGTCTTTGCTATACTATAACACTGGTAGAGCATACGACATGAGAATCTCGACAATTTCTCATGTGGTATACATGAGAGGTTGTCGACATGTTTTATATCATATGGTACATCATGACCCCATGAATTCTGTAGTTCAACAAACTCTTCTTTTCTTTTATTAGTGGTGAAATTTATTACGAGTAGTACTTCCTATTAATAAATGTATAATGCATATTAAATTAGCTGATGTGGAGTATGTTGCATGTGTAAAAGTAGTTGTAGAGAAATTGTATAAGTTACATAATTACATATTTTTATAAAAGCTTTTAGTGGTTTAGAACGCAAAAACTTAAATGAATATTTCGATCAACCCTTCAAAAATAATGATCAATAAGAAATAATATCTTTCAATATATGGCTTGTGAATTTATTTTTATTTGAATATTCGTATATCTTGGACATGTTGAATATAACCATTATTGTCATTTGTATCGCCAATGTAGGCCAATGGTTAGACGATTAGACTCTGGCTCGAATGGGCTGGAGTTTAAATCCCCGACTCGATACCTGGCGGGCGGATAATTGGATACCGTAGTTCGAATGAACAAGGGGTAATAATACGGTCGACTAATGCATGCTGCCCACCACATCAGCATCTGTCATGAATTTGGCTCGCGACAGCCGGGTGTGGGAGCGAGGATACGAGGGCTCTGACCTTTCGCCTTGCAGGCCAAACTCCTTTACGGGTTGTAGAGCCTCAAAAAGAATAGACATTTATAATATTAATTATACACACTTACATAATCTGATTTCTATTTATAGCAGCGAGTTGATACATTGTTTCGAGTTAGCAGGTTTTATTCGTTGGCGTATAGTGGTGCCACTTAATCTCGCACTATACTTTGTCAAAATTATAATATTATTAAAGATTGCAAAAGTGAACGAAATAACTCTCACCACTCATTTACGTAATTATATATTTAGCTTAAAAATAATTAAATTTTTGATCTATTTGAGATGAATGGCTTCATTTAGTTAGAAGCAAATGGAATATACATTTTAAATTAACATAAAGTTTTCAATTACTTCAATCTTGTTTGAGCGCCTACTACATTTTAGACAAACCTATTACATTCGTATACGGTGTACTTATAATAAGTAACCTAGTTGTAATTCTGCTTCTAATTGTGTTTAATCAAAATCACTTTGAACGAAAATATCGAGGACCGAAATGAAATTTCCCTAATTGTTTACGTTAAATTCCATTGTACGCATTAACCAGGTCGTCTAAATTAAATGGGCCTATATACGAATAATGTAAATTACGTAAACAAGATTTAATTAAACTTCGGATGTACTTTCTTTTCGTGAAACGGTTATCGCTGGTATAAGATTTTCAATAATTATCCGAAGCGCAGTTGCCGCTAATTGCTTCGGAAAGCGTAGGTACCTACTTAATTACGTAATAGAAGGCGAATGATGGATTTATTAAATTTCCTACGAGATGTTCGCTGGAAAATTGATAAATTGAAAGTTGTGATAGGTTTCGTAAGTAACGATAACAGTAAAGAAATTCCAAATTGGATATGAAATACTGCATTCTAATATATCAATATACAGGGAATTGTTCTTTTTAGTATACATAGGCAATGTATACTAAAAAGAAAAATTCCCTGTATGTATTGGTCATTGCATGTCGTAGTATTGGTTAATAGAGACTAACTTCCAAGGGCATATATAAGGGCGTTTAAAAAAGGTATCAAGTAGTTTATAGACAGTCATGCTAGGCATCAAACTGAGAGACCGTATACGAAATATAGACATACGCCACAGGCGTAGAACAGGAATGTGCGACATAATCCACCGAATCAGCAACTTACAGTGGAAATGGACACGTTGCGACTAAAAATGGACAAAGAGGATCGTCGAGTGGAGACCAGGGCAGAAGTAGAGGGAGACCTACCCGATGAACGAACGACATAATAAGAGCAGTCGAAAATTGGATAAGAGCTGCACAAGACCGCAAAGAATGGAAGCGGTTAGGAGAGACCTATGTTCAACAGTGGACCCAAATGGCTGGGTGATGATGAGTTTTTTACTTGACATATTTCATATTTCCTTCCACTAGTTTTATGCTAAATAATTTGCCAAATATTTATCCTTCTTCTTCGAGTGATTTGTCTCTTACGAAACGTAGCTATCTGCTCTCTTGTATCTGTGTTGCGTGTTTTTAAAGCACCGCAGACATACAGAACCTGCGGCTTAATGTGGCCTTCGAACCACGGGAAGTGTAAACACGTGTACTCTAGAGAAGATTTACCTCGCTGGTTTGCTATTGCTTTGCGAGGAAGAACCGCCGCTAAAAATTCGATGTAATGAGAATTGAACCAAAGATTTTCAGCGTAGAAGTCAAACGCGCTGACTTTTACTCCTATCTTTTTTTTTGAAATTATTACGTATTGAGTAATTAATTCTGGCAGATCCGGCACTGCTATGTTGCGCGTCCTCCCGGGTGGCTGATGGGAGGGGTGCTGGAGACAGGATTGCTCCGAATATTTACAATAAGAAGCCGTGTACCAAATTGAGGTTGGGGTTTGGGTCAACAACGCAATCCAGAAAAAATCAAGCCGGGCGGATCAAATGGAAAAAGAAAACGCAAACGTAAACGCACATGAAATGTAGAAGGACTACAAACTGAACAGCCTGAAGTGTTGAAATAAATAAAAAGAGTTGGTTGACACATAACTGTTCTAACAGAAACAAAGAGAAAGAGACAGTGCGTTGAAGAACCAACGCACTTCATACATTTCGACGGTTGCATAGCAAAACACGAGAGAGCAAAAGCGGGAGTTTCTATTCTTATAAAGAAAAAAAGCTTTGTTAAACGATGGGAATATCTAAATGAAAGGCTAATAAAAGTCGAGATTACATTAAAAGGGTATGACGTAGGGGCTTATGTTCCTTCGGGTGATCAAAATGACGCTACCAAAGAAGAATATTATGAAACACTCGTAAACGCGTTAGATAGAGTAAGCAACAGAGAAGCAATTGTACTAACGGGCGATTTTAAGCAAGAACGGCGAATAAAGTTAGTGAAGCCACCATAGACCGGTATGGTGTAGATATAAATAATGACAATGGAGAAAAGCTAATTGCGTTACGCGAACAATTGTTTTTAAAAATATTAAATGGTTTTTATAACCACAAAGAAATACATAAATATACATCATCATTTGTAAGTAGCAATCCCATATACGAGTGGTACAGATCATTTGCTACTGAGATCAAAAATCACTTTCCATATAACCGAGGAAAAAACACAGCAAATGGCCAAATAAACGAAAGTCAACACACCACTAAAATAGTTTCTTTACAAAATGCCCCCAAATATATGGTTGAAGAAGGTGCCCTATTCTTCTGCTTTGAAACTGTATCGATCTATTCTGAGCATGAAACAGCAAATGAAGCCCTCGGAGAAATGCAGAAGCAACGTGGTAGTTTCAAAAATGTCAATTAGTGGAATCAAGAAGTCGAAGAAAAGATTAGGAAAAAAAGCAATTGTATCAATATTGCCTAACAACTAAAGATGGAGGTGATCAACGACAATATGCCCGTAAAGAGAGAGAAGTCAAAACAATGGTCGCAAAATTTAAAAATAAAATGTGGCAAATAACATGGGAGCATACCGATAACCATCTCGGCAGCCCAAGATCTATTGAAAGCTGGAGAACGATTAAAAGTATGAAAACTGACAGAAAAGAGTGGAATAAAATATAACTAATACCAGGTGCAAAAATGGACACAAAACTATCGAGAACTACTGAATGAAGCTAGACCAGATTTCAGAGCGGCAAAGTTAAATGAAAACGAGGAAGTGGATATATCTATCATAGGAAATGATAATTGAATAGGTACAACAAGCGGCAAGTAATATGAAAAATGGCAGGGCGGCTGGACCCAATGGAATTCCCATAGAGCTTATTAAACAAGGGCCGGAAATATTATACCAACTCCTGACATACGTCTTTAAACAAGTTTTTGATAGGCGAAGACTTGTTACCAGAATGGAAAAAGCTTATATAATCAGCATATACAAAACAGGCGATTGAAGCCAATGCACTAATTATCGTGTATTAAGCGTGATAAATACTTTAGCTAGACTATATGGTAAAATACCGAAAAACAGAATCGAGATGGAGATTGAGGATGTCGAAGAGCAGTGCGGGGTTCGCGCTGGACGATCAACTGTGGATAATATATTCTGTATAAAACAACTTTTAGAAAAGAGAATGTCTCGCAACCTGGAAACTCATTTAATCTTCATAGATTTACAGGAAGTCTATGACAGCGTTCCTCTTAATATGCTATGTCTAGCTGTGGAGAAAGCAGAAGTCAGTAAGATATACATTCAAGCTGTACAAAACTTCTACATAGGCATTTCAAGTCAGATTAGTCAGAGAAGTTAGGTCAACAAATCTCAGAAGAATTTAATGTAACGGAAGGGCCCCGACAAGGACGATATATAGCTCCAAGATTGTTTATGTTATATCTAAACCAAGTTCTTAAAGAATGGAGAAGGAAATGCTAGAACATGAGAATCAGAATGGATAATGAACAACTGTTGTCATGACTGAAGATGGTGATGATATAGACTACATGCTACGGAAACTGGATGACGAATATGAGAAGTTGAGACTGACCATAAATAACTCAAAAACTGAATATCTGGTCGTTGGAGGAGTAAGAGAAAATTTACAACTAAACCACCAAGCAATAATAGCCACCAATTGTTACAACTACTTGGGCATAGAAATAACAGAAAACGGTAGAAGCGATGAAGAAATAAAAAGTAGAGCAGGGCAAGGCCGAACAGTAATAAAGCAACTGAACAGTCTATTGTGGAGTCAGCAAAATAACGAAGAAATCTAAAATCATAATGTTTAAAACAATAGTGGAAAGCATCAGCACGTACGGTTCCAAATTGTGTTAAATTAACAAGAGAAATATATATAGACCAACGGCTATTGAAATGGATTACTGGAGGAGAAGCTGCGGAATTACAAGACAGAACAGAGTGCGAAATACACTTATAAGAGAAACAATGGGAATAGGTAAGTTATGGATATGGCGTCCACCAAATAGAAGAAAGAGAGGTCGACCTAGAAGGATGTGGGAAGATGAAGTTAGGGAAGCCATGGAGAGCAGAGACCCGCAAGAAGAAGATTAGAGAAATAAGAAGTTATGGCGTCTAGGATGCCAGAAGCGGCGACAGTCGCAGTACAACTCGCTTTATGTATATATATATATATATATATATATAGTAATTGATTTCACATTCACCTTACCTACTTTAACTGTGTATAGTAAGCCGCTGCTCCATCTTGTTGAAAAATACTCGATACCGTTAAAAAATTTCTCTTAAAATTTGTATAGTATATACGACTGATGTTAGAATAGAATTAGATTTTATTAGGGGTCGTTCTGGCGTTTTCACTTCGATCTATTGAAATCTGTCTTGAAACCCTTCTAGTTTAATAAAACCCTTCAAGTGCTAAACTTCTTATCAACCTCAGGACCTTCCGGGATGCTATTTTGCTTGCTTCTTCAGGTGCTGTGTACGCATTTTTGAGGTGTAAAACCTTTGGCGGGTTATAATTTCGCAGTTGCAACGAATATGTTCTGCTGTTTCAGCCGACAGGTGCTGTCCTCAGCATTGCCCATTTTACTGAGCGGATATTTCAATGTGCATTTAAAAAGGAAGTTATCTGCCTTAACTCCTGTTAGCTGAAATAAAATAAGACCACAGAAAATTAAGGTCTGTTGCCTTCGTAACTAAAAGAGTGCTAACATTTTTTCTACTCTAAACTGTGTGTGAGTACCGCTGGTTGTACTCATTTTCCAGAAATCGATTATCCTGTGCGGAACGACATTATTCTTCCAGATTATCTGATACATATTTATTTGAAAATGCATTATAAGAATTGAAACAATAAATGATGTATTATTTAATACTACTAAAATTAACAATATGTTGATATGTGCGCTTATGACATCGGCTATAGGCTACGGCAATAGCCTAATGGAGCAACGCTTGCTTTGTAACCATAAAGTTTGGCTTTCAAATCGTGAATGGTTCTTCCTTTTTTCTGTCTTTCTGCACGTTTAAATGTAGCTACATTATTAGTAAGCTATTTATCATTTTCAAACATTATATGTCTGCTTATGCAGAGTGAAAGAGGAAAAAAGCCCATGCTGGGTGTAGTTCCCAAATGACGACGCGGTCTAAGCGGAAAGTAAATTGTAATATTGACAGTTCGAGAAACCGCGAAAGCTTCAAAGAATATAGTATGCAGTTTATTATTCTTTTCTTTTTACAGAGTAAAATGATAATTAGCTAGAAATTAGGTCTAATAAGTTATAAACTAACAACGTCAAGTTTATATTGTTTAATTTTTCATTATTTACTTTAGGTAACGGTGAGTTGTTTTTGAAATTGCCCGTATTTCTTTGTACTAAACTTTATAAACGTTGTTATCTTGTTGACTGTAAGAGAATACTGAAAATTCTATTCGGTATAGAACATACAAAGTAAGACCTGACTACTAGACTATTACGGCAATATGTAGCTGATGCCATAAGTATGTACTTCAACATATTTGTGAATATCAATACCGTTGAAAAATGTTTGCCACTTCGTTTCTCTTATTTTCTGTAACACATGCAACGATAAATGTGGTATACCTATATTTATTGATTTATATATTATTATATCAATGTTTTTAAGATTTTCCCTTAATTACATATTTTAATATCATTAAAACTTCTTTAAAAAGTCTAAATTAAGCTGCAATTACATTAAGTTCATCTTTCCACTGCCTGCTAGGGTTTCTTAAGAAAAATGTTTTCGTTGGAAGACCTTATCTGTATGCCAGGTTTCAAAATACATAACTTTGATCCTCCTGAAAAATCTGTGCTCACTCGAGCAGCAAGTCACTTTAAAAGCCTGGTTTAAAGCTTTTGGCTGAAAACCCCCGCACAACAAATCCTTCACTCTTATCGCGTTTGTAACGTAGAGTACAGGAGCTGTAAAATCTTGAGAGGGCGCGTGTGTGCGTAACAACACGTTCCATAATGGACTGAATTCTCTGAATAATTTAGAAGTGCAAATACGCCCCTAAATTATTTATCTCCCGTTTGTCAACAAAACGTGTAACGTTTGTCCAACTACTTGTTTGAACGATTCATTTGGTTAGACAATATTATTTAGTGGAAGTTTATCATATCTTATGTAAATGTACCTGTTTAGTTTAAAGTGCGTTAGCTCTTTTTTTCTGTGTTCCATTTATCTATAATTTACCAAGCTGCTATGTCTATAACATAATTTATTAAAGCTTCGACTGGGGTTTTAATATACAGAACTGGAAAAGTCGTAAAATATACATTTCAAATTTGAAGTTCGTGTTTAATTAAAACATTAATATTTACAAACCACCACCGAATACTTCATAAAACTTTTAATAGTTTAAATAGAAACGTCTATAAAGTCCTTTTCAATTTTTTTCACTAATTTTGTTTATTTAATTTAATACAGGACAATGAATAACAATTTTAAATTTTTCATTTTAGTGATGCCAAATAACTAGCAGTAGTAGTTTTGTACTGTATTAAACTGTCTATTTTGACGTACATAGCCCTCAACCAATTAACACTGAGTTGTGCATTTATCCTTTCAGTGATACGCACAACATCGGTTTCCCTCCTTCTTCCTGAATATTGGTCAAACTATATAAGAAAAAGTAAAAAATAGTAAAATATTCGCTACCTGATTCGTGGTGCGTCGAAGGTGTAACATCTAATCATCTGTTCTCATTATTTAAGCTATTGTACATCATTTGTCCAGCGTAATATAAGTAAACGTGTTAGGTTAAAGACCTTCTGTTCGCGTTATATCTTATATATTTCATATTATAATTTTGCCAACAGCTTTTATAACCAGATATTATTCAGTCTTAACAGTTATACCAAAGTTTTATCATCTATGGTCGTCATTATGTAAAAGTATATAACTGACAAGTGGGATAACATAAAAATATTTATCTGCATCTTGTCCTTTTAAAATAGTGAATTAAAATACCACACGCCTTGGAAATTGAGAATTGAATCTCAGTTCCTTCTATTGTTACTGACCAAACGATCGTTTTCGTCAACCCGCAACAAACCGATGTAACGGACTATTCGGCTAGCACAGGGACGAGGGAGGTTTTGCGGGGCGCGATTATCGGAAGAAAGTCTATTAGTAGAATATATAAGATAAGTAAAATGAAGTGGGCGTCACCCTTTTAAGTCAAAGCTAAACAAATAAACTCGTGAAAGAGCCGAGGACCAACAGCTTGCGGGGAATCGAACCCACCGTATTGTATTTCCTCTTTACTTCGGTATTTGCTTAGGAAATATGTAGGAAAATTAAATTACATAAATTATTAAACAATGAGTATTTCATCATCATCATCATCATCAGTAAACTCAATTTGGTCCACTGCTGCACATAGGTCTCCCTTGTGATGTTCCACATCCTTCTATCTTGTGTTTTTTTATGTCCCATTTCATGTGGGAACGTTCTTCTTCAAATTCTATTAGTTTCTGATCTAATGATATTGTTCTGGCATTGTACGTAGTAATTTTTAGTTGTTCCTTATGGTATGTTCTCCTAACTTAGGCATTCTTCACATCCTCTGCACTTCGCTCATATATCCAACTGCTACTGTAGTCACGAACTGCTTAGGACTAAGATCGTTGCTTTACTCGACACTTTATCGTCATTTGGGGATTTTAGCCTTTTCCACCACGCGGGCCAATAAGGGTTGGTGGATGGTTAAGATATAGAGGGGAGATCTGTTTTACAGGTGTGGATGGAATGTAGTTTTAATTCATAATTCCCTCTGGGAACAGGAGGTAGTGGAAACCAAGAGCTTACGTGGGCAGAATCGCTATCTCTGAAGTGAACCCATCCTCTGCCGGGATCGCATCGGGGTATCTACCCGCTACCATATATGGGTATATAACATGTACTACATGAAAGGCTTAAGTGGCAATGGGCGGGACACGTCATGCGATTACCGGATGAAAGATGGACAAAGAAGATCACGGAATGGAGGCCGAGAATAGGGAAACGCAACACAGGCAGGCCACGATCCAGAAGGAGAGATGATATACAAAAACATGTTGGAAAACAATGGACGCGGAAAACCCACAACCGCCAAGAATGGCATGAAGCAGGAGAGGCGTATATCCAGAAATAGAGTAATGAACGCTGAAGTTGATGATGATGATGATGACATGAAAGGTTCATGCAGTTACATGCCAAAATGATCAAAGGAGCACTAGAGTCGGTCTAGTTAAAAAATATGTATAAACAAAGGGGTTGTGATACGTCCAAACCTGTTGCTCGAGCCTCCACTAATTACGACGTTTATGGTAAGATCGAGGAAAAACTGCATTGCCAATATCAGCTTAGTTTACAGCACAAATACAGTTAGTTGTTAAATAAGTAAACAATCAGCAACAGAAAGTTTTATTTGCCGAAAATACGGCTACTTCTACTTTAAACACATCGAAGCACTTTGTAAACAGATAAACAATCCTGACAATCTGCACTAATATCGGCGTATGTGTATAGTTTTTACTTTAAATCAACGATAGAGTTGAAGAAACGCAGGTGGAGGAAGAGATAAAGAGTGGCCGTCGTCAGTAATGATGACTTACAGGCGAAATAGAGGACCGGATTGCTAGATATTGCATTTTTTTTTGGAACAACGGCTACCTTATTGTATTAAAAACCCAGAAACGATATACTGACACAGCGTTTTTGTTGGAAGGCCGTATCTTTACGGGAACGTTAGGTAGAGCGCTAACGGTCTAATTTTATTCTGTATAAAACCGTAAGAGAAACCACACGGTATTCTCAACTAAATTATTGACTTCTGTATGTGACTTACTCGACTTTATCGCAGACTTTTAGTACGGGTAAACGGCAAAAGCTTAAATTACTGAAGCAATTTTTAACCTCACCCTAGTTTCACTGATCACAGAAATGTTTGCACATCTTGAGGTTCTAGGATTTACTTGCCTTCACAAATGCTGACATATAACATAACACAAACAAGTAACAACTTTAGGGATAACAGAAGCTGGCGTAAGATGTTCTGTTTATGAATTAAGGCAATAGATTGAAACTACCAAAGTTACTAGATAGATGATGTAAGATAGATGTAATCTCTGGAAAATTAACGTCCCTTCTACGTATACCTTGTTTTGGTTGGCGAGCACGAAATTGAAGAATTACCCAAACGCATGTATTTTCCCTATGGAACGTATTCAAAGTTAGCACACTGTATGTTACTCCTAAACTGAGTCTAATTGTACAGTCTTATTAAAATTTTGTATATCTTTTAAACATTTTACTTGGTGTAGGAATTTAAAATTGGGTGCGACAATGTAGCGCTTCTATTATATAGTTTTCTAGACGTTTCTGGGACGAATGACTGTGATTTATAACTATACTCCATTCACTTGCTTTACGCGAGCTCGTTGGCTATGAAAATCTGACACTTTCAAAATGACTTTGTAAAATGATATTTTCTCAAACGTCAGTATTTCTTTCCTGATGTAACTAGTGTGTAACTTTGTATATTACTGATAGAGCAAGGATTTTAGGTAATCTTAAAATAAACTCATTTAGATTTACGATAATGTTGCAGTTAACGAACTTTTTGAAATGATTAGTTTAGTAATTAGCATTTTGTATTATATACAAGCCAATGGTTATTTTTAGTAACGGAAGTTAAATCCTCATTGAATAATTGACGACTAGCTTATATAGAGCTATAGAATGCATTAGGACGAGTATTGACTTTGTTTTTCGATGAGCGCAAACTCAATGTTTTTTCTTCTGTCGTTTGTGTGACACTATTCCCTACAGGTTCTAGTAAAATTATTGATCCGATGAATACCATTACAAATGAACTGCGTCGTTTGCTGGAATTTACCGTGTTTGTTACTTGTTGCTTAACAACACAAACAAAAAGCGGTTATTTAAAAATTTATTGTTAACGGAAATATATAGGGTGAGCTATGAAATGGTAACCTCCTGTATATTTACGCGACAAACGCTGGTTATTATATCATATTAACCATTTTTAAGCGTTATTTTAAAATATATTTGTGATACTCAATTTATTAAATGAATATGAAATATTTTATGCGTGGAACTTTAAAAGTCTAGATATTTTCTTAAATTTTTGGAAATAAAACTGTATTTGACAGATTATCAGATTTTAAATACAATAATAAATGCGCAGCTGATAACTTAAACCATTAGTCAATTATTCCTAGAAAATCTCGCCGTCGAAACTTTCACCGGTTCAAAATTCCGGTATAAAAATGCCGGCAGATAAACATTAAGCAGTTAAAAATCTCGCCAGTTAAAAAGTCTTCTGGAAAAATGTCATGGAGTAAAAAATTTGCCAATAAATAATGATTGTTGAATGGATTTTCAATATAAACACCTGGTTGAAAATAATACCACTTACTTCAAAATCTCATACATAAATGAGCCGCACGTTTCTCCAGTTCAAAAATTTTCAATTTTGAATATAATTTGGTATTTAGGGTGCAAAGACACTTAAAATCTAAATACTCACGTATTTTGCGAAATACAAAACAAAATAAAGCAATACGTATATCACCACTTCCAGTAAAACCGGAAACAAATTCATTTATATTTTTGAACAGTACGGTTTCAAGTCTAGATCACCCTGTATGTCTGCATACCATAACAAAATATTTTTGATACAGTATTAATACTTCTAAGATTGTTATTTACTCTTCGTTAATGTTGAATATTATAACAAGTGAGATTTTAACTCACGGGATTTTCAAGGTGCAAATTTTAATCGGCAGGGTTTTGTACTGCTGGGATTTATAATGCGGTGATAATTTATTCAGCAGGCTTTTTACATTTTTGACTGATTGAATACTTTACTGAATACTATTACTTTTCTTCTTATTGCATTGTATAGAAAATATTCGCCAGCTTAATGACGATCCTCGTGAAATGGCTGAGGACCGATATCGATTAAGGTTGATCGGTCAACACCTCAAGGAGGAGAAACAAGAGAAAGAGACCGCAATTAGACTGACGTCACTAGCAGGCAAAACAAGTAGCAATGAAAGGTGTGTTGCGTCCGCGCATTAAGGTTGTGCCGGAACGAGACAGAACAACAGTAGTGACTGGTTGTTTCGAGCATTAAAAACACTAAACTAAAGGCACAGAGTTTTTGCTGGTAGGGCGAATTTTGACGGAACATTAAAGGGAGTAATTTTATCCGTATTAAACGGTAAGAGAAACCTCACTGTATTCTCAACAACAACTTATAGACTGTAGTGTTGATTTATCCTATTATTACCTACTATCTACGAAACTTAAATTACAAGATCAATTTCAACTTTACCCTATTTTTACTAAGCACAAAGCGTCTGCACGCCTTAAACGGTTAGCCAAGGCTCCTGTTGTACAAGCGGAGCTGGTCGGAGTAGGTTTCTAAAATAGAATGGACACATAACTGTAAATACTTCTTCGAATTGCCACGAGAAGTGCGTAAAAATCATACTTTTACAAAATTTCTGCCTAAAAAACTTTTTGGTGAAATGCAGATATATAAAATGACGCAGGTAAAAAATTTCACCGTTGAAATACTATCAGTCAACATTTCATCCATCAAATATTCCTCTGGATAAACATATTCTGGGTAAAATGTGATTTTTCAAAACACCATTTCTGTCGTAAACATCCTGCTAGGAAAACCATGGCTATAAATCTATGCTCCATATACCCGGCCGGTTAAAATTCCCATCGTAAAAATAAAATTCTGCAATGAAGAGATCTACTCTGTAAAATATTTAATATAAAAAAGTATTGTTCTTCCAGCATTTAAAGAAACCTTAAGCTAACGATATGACTTAAAAGATTTAAAGATGTTTCCGTTTACGATAGAAAAAAAAATATAATTGGTTATACCATTAAAGACAAAAACAAACGGGAAGGTTCCTGATGTAAAGGAGCAACCTGTGGTAGTGACCATTACTGTCTTAAAATAAAAACATTATTACCAGAAGAAAACGCGAAAAAAGGGTGAATTCGGAAGGACGATTAGTTGGAATTAGAAGAAAAAAGATATTATCTAAAGAGTTTAGATTGTGAGAGCGCAAGAGTCCTGTATCGAAACAGATTAAATGAAAAACTAAAAGGAGAATTAATAGACACCCCGGAACAACACTGTAAGCATATACAAGACTGTATACATGAAGCAGTAAAGAAAGTCCTAGGGTATTACGAAGCAAATAACAAAGAACTTAAACGATACTGGTGCGATGAGCAAATAGTTAACAAAATAAAAAAAAATAGTGAACTTCAAAAACGGATAATGATAAAATACTCTTCAAAGAAGCACAAGCAAAGTCAGGAGAAGCATATATCTGAAAAAGAATGAAAGCTGGCATACTTAGGAGGAAGAAGCAGTACAGAAAGCTGGTCAATGATTAAAAGTAGACGATAGAGAGGAAGGAAGATATAATATCCACAATTACACAATAGGTATGGGAAGACCACTTTAATGCCCTGCTAAGAGAAAATAGAGTAGATTTTAAGAACCCAGCACATTACATTATAAGTATTGTAAGAACTAGTGGTGGATAATACCAAAAGAGGTACCATGTGCTTCAATGAAAAAGATGTCAACCTTATTGAAGTATACAGGAAATGGGAACTGGAGGTTAATGTAGATAAAACTGAATACATGTGTATCGGATGTGTGGATTAAAACAACAGCTGGTATTGAAAAACGGACAACAAATTGAACAGTGCGATAAATATAAATCCCTTGGATTGCATATAACACAAGATGGTACCCTGAATGAAGCTATATCTCCCAAATAAATATGGAATAAAAAAGTGTCTAAGAACAATAAGAAGAAGATTTATAACACTAATAAGAAGTCTGGCAGTTGAAAATCAGATCGGAAAAAATATTGCTCGCAGCAGAGATGGACTGACTACTGGAGGTGAGCAGCAGAAAAGTCCAGAAGAGAAAGAATTACAAACGAACGGATTGGGAAAATAATGAGAGTGACGCATACAAATTTCATACCCCAAGTATTAGTAATCATGCAGTTAGGTTTTTAAATTATTCTCTGTTTTGAAAATATGAGAAGTAAACTAGCTTGCCCTCTTTAACAAACTTATATTGCATTTACTAATTAAATTTAGTTTCATGACATGTTAAGCGGAGTTGAACCACGTCCAAATTATTCTACATTAAGTGCAAAAACTGAAAATTGTCCTTAAATGAAAATCTATTTCAAGCGCTTTGTGTCTAAGGAACGATGAGAAGGGTCATATCATGCTGATTCTAGAATTTAACAGATTTTACTTAGTTGACAGATCCCTTAAAAGTGATTAAATTAGTTAAAATGTAGTTTTACCTCATAAGCTGACCGTTATTACAACTAAGCTTAGAACAAATTTTGCCCGTTTAGGATAGCTATAAAACTTTTTATCGTTAATTGTCCTGAAAATCAATTTTAATACAAATAAAATTAGACAGAAACTACGGTACAGTTAGTAACAGACTTCGCTTGGCATTAATAAATACTTTGTACATAAAAATGTGTTTTGTAGGAGAATTTAATGAGTAGCAGCTATCTCCTAAGTGTATAATTTTGTGCTAAATTTACCACTGTGGCAACTACCGATGGTTGATTGAGTCTTCGAATTTTGACATATGTCGTCTTTTTCTTCTGGTACAACGTTTTATTCAAACGTTAGCAATACCCGGTTGTATGATTCTTTTAAACTTATCGCAATTTTTAGCTGAGTGTAGTAATTCTACCTTACCACTGCGCTAACTACCTATGGTCGATTGATTCTTTCAAATCTAACTCAAATCCTCTTCTTCTTCTTCTTCTGGTAATGCTTTATTCAAGCGTTAGCAGCATCCGTGTCTGTGATTCCTTTAAATATTTCGCATTTTTAGCGAGTGTAGTAACTCTACCTTACCACTGCGGTAACTACCTATGGTCGATTCTAA
>JABXWE010023336.1:0-24038 GCA_014611495.1 Limonius californicus | reverse complement strand
CATTAAGAAGATTAAATAGCGAAGAAAACTAGAATCCTTCTATTCTTATTTTTCTGCTATTTTTAGTGCGTTGGCTAGTGATTTTTAATTAGCACATATATTATGATATATCCAACTGAAATTATTACAAATGTATCTTGTATTCCAGTAAATGAAGAAGATTAAATAGGGAAGAAAACTGTAATTTTTGTATTCTTCTTGTTCTCCTTCTCGATGATTTAAATATACGGGCTACTAATTCCCAATCAGCATATCTATTATGTTATATCTAATTGAAATTAGCATAAATATATTTTTCTATTACAGTAAATGAAGATACTAAGTGAGCTTCTTCTTGTTGTTGACATTGTAAATATATCGGCATTGGAATACATGAAGAAGACTAAATAAAAATAAAAACTATAATCCTGTAGTAATTTGCAATTAGCACATCTATTATAATATACCTAGCTGAAATTAACATAAATATATATGTTATTGCAGTAAATAAGGAAGACTAACAAGGAAAACGATACAATCTTTTTATTCTTCCTGTTCTGCTCCTTCTACTTATTTGAATTATTAAAGCCTTTTGTTAAGGAACAAAAATAGAAATGTAAGTTATGAAGTTTTTTCATAATAGTTTCATATAACAGAACAAACCGTAGTAAATTTCTAGATCCCGTATAATCTATAATTCATGTTAAAGGAATTAACCTAGAGTGCATTTCACAGAAGTACCGTTGTTCCTTTTCGTCAACTAAAAAGCGTTATAAGGCTACTACCGTATATTTTTTAAGCGGTAGCACTAATACCGGAAACAATTTTCTTGGTAAAAATTTCCAAAACAAGCCAATTGTCTAGTCTTACAAAGCATCGTTGAGTCCGATTGATTTATTTGAAGGCATATTATTATCTGAATTCAAAGTTCAAACTTGATGAATGACTGCCAGCAATTTTACCGCTCCTCTAGCGCCAATTTGAATAAAATATTGAGTACCACACAAGTATTTGGTGTAACGGTAACAATAATAAAACTAATGCGATAATTGTTATCAGGGTCAAGTTTAGCAATGGCAGGCTTTTTCAGGTCAATTCCTCAACGTAAACTGTTAAAGGTTCGCGTTTTGGAATTGATTCGAACTAGGAAATATTAGTCTTTAACGCGTACGGGCAACCTACAAAAACCAATCTGAATGTGAGATTGCGATTACGGGAACCCGTAACGCATACGGGTGTGAAATACCGTTTTGTCCACGATGAAATTAGATGATAATGCAGTCAAAATTATGTGGCCCTTATGACTGACGCAAACAATGTAACGGTAGTACAGATTGTGCTGAATTTAGACCATATCGCGAATCATTAAATACTTTGCATTATCCGGACCGTTATGTGCTCTCTCGTGTTGATGATTTGTTGGGCATTGTTTGTAAATGACTTCAAATGCGTCCAACGTGCTGTTACGAAATGTAGATGGTCGTAGGATGAATTAATTATCTCCAAAGGTAATCATATGTAGTCATACTTGGCATGGTCAAAAAGTTACACACGTGGTTGTTGCGGTGCAAATATTTATAGCGAGACAGTTTTCAATAACACGAATTTACTGCTTCCATGTACAACGAGGTCATACACATTAAATGTCATTGACTGAACTAATAAATGTTTAGAATATTGAAAATTTCGAAAGCATTAATTCTGAAATATGAAACGCATTAATGGAAAACAGCTCTTCAATGCACGTTAGCATCTGGAAGACGTGCGTGAAACATGTGCAAGTGAAATTGCCTTAAATCAATGGTAACAAGACAAGAAGACCATTTGTCTCTTATGTGGTTTACTGCACTTACGGTAATACAAATTTACACTTTCATTTTGAATTTCCGATAGATGGAACGGTAATTTGAATTACTACCGGTTTTACCTCGGGATCATAAGTCGATTTCTTTTTTAATTAACCTTTTACTTATTCGAAAATATGGAAGAAGGATATGTAAGTAAACAGGAGAACGAAAATATGCAATAGAAAAGTAAAAAAGACATACAATAAGAAGGTATAAGTGTTTGGTAAGGTTTCATATAAATTTTCCTTAGTTTTCCTATATTATTAACCCAACTTTTAGATATTGTTCTGAATTATAAGTAAGTATTAAATTTTTTTGAATAAAATTAAATGCACTTCTGTTATGATGTTTCAATAATTTTTGTATTATTTCTTAGCGGACGCTCAGTATAGCGGGTAGGGGAAAATATGTTATTGCGAGGGAAAATCCTGCAGGGGCGCTGGTTAAATTAGACTATTTCAGACATGGAAAGATTGTAATAGCGAGGGAAGATCCTACAAGGATGCCGATCAAGCCGTAGCGTTCTACTGCAGTCAGGGCAAGGATGTAATTGCAAGGGACAATTCTACAGGGGCGCTGGTTAAGTTGAACTATTGCAGGCATGGAAAGGATGTAATATCAAAGGAAGATCCTACAGGGGTGCTGGTTAAGCCAGACTATTCTAGGCATGGAAAGGTTGTAAAAGCGAGGGAAGATCCTCCAAGGGTGTCGGTCAAGCCAGAGTGTTCTACTGCAGACAGGGCAAGGATGTAATTGCAAGGGAAAATTCTATAGGGGCGCTGGTTAAGCTAAACTATCGCAGGCAGAGAAAGGAGGTAATATAGAGGGAAGATCCTACAGGGGTGCTGGTTAATCCAGACTATTCCAGGCATGGAAAGGTTGTAAAAGCGAGGGAAGATCCTACAAGGATGCCGGTCAAGCCAGAGCGTTCTACTGCAGACAGGGCAAGGATGTAATTGCAAGGGACAATTCTACAGGGGCGCTGGTTAAGGCAAATTATTGCAGGCAGGGAAAGCATGTAATGTAGTGAGGAGATCCTATAAGGGTGCTGGTCAAGCCAGGACGCTCTACTGCTGACAGAGAAAGGATGTAATTGCCAGGGAAGATCATAAAAGGGGTTCCCGTCATTCTTACTATAACAAATAAACGGAAACGTAATTCAATAACTAACTGACATATTTGAATTCAATTACTATTGGAACTAGTGAATTGGAAATTTTCAAAATTAAAAGCGGCCACCCGTCTATTAATTTTTGGTAAATATTGTAGAGGGGGCTCCGAGTTTCTTAAACTTTGGCATGAGTTTACTTATGTTATTCAAAGACTTTTTGTTGATTCCTGAATTTTGTTTTAAAGTTATTGGCACAAACTGAGTCATATTTGTGTCAAATTATGAAATCTTCTAAATCTTAAACAAATAGATTTGTGCCTCAATTTTGAAGAATATAATTTTCCATGCATTATTTCTATGTTCCAGTAAACTTGAGAAACCCTGTATAGATTTGAAGTTTTTTTAATAAATATCAGTTAAACTTAAAACACAAAAAAGGTACCTTCTTCTTTAGTAAACAACTGAGTTTATGTATGTTCTTAAAATCTTTTACATGTGTACATTTTCTTTCTTTCGCATACAGAGTGTTTCAAGAAAGGCACATCAACTACGAGAGACGTTAAACGGTAAGTTAAAATATATGGAATAATTGTTAAAATTCAATTTGTATCTTAAATAAAAATGATTTGACAAACAGGTTAGGGTACCTCGATATGAATCTATTTTTGAAACCTCGATTTTAAGATAAGTCTTATGCATATTTTATTAGTTTTTCCACAACTGGTTTCAAAAATCAAATACATATGAAACCACACGTTCTGTAAAAGTGACTGGCGAATTGTGTGTGGTGGGTTGCAGTACAAGACGTTTATTAACAGCCAGGTTAATATTGAGGAATCGAACCCAAGTCATAATCGACGTTTTGCCCAGTAAGCGAGCGCTGCGCCAATTAAGTGTAATTATGGGAAATTATTGAAAAGTTAATAAAGGAAAAATTACAATGTTTTAACAACAGCAATTTTATTGGACTTAAGTATGTGGTCTATTTGATACAGAAAGGCGTTTAATACTGCAAAATAAACTATTTCGGAAATTATTATTTATGTACCCGTATTGATATTTTTAAATTATTATTATTCTTTATCATCCCCTAGATTTTGTAACAATTTGTAATTTATGAAAACTTTTTCTCGTCTTTAGACTCCTGTAAACGACTTATAAGAATTTTGTACATAATTCAGACAAATTTTATGAAAACGATGTACATTTATATTTATAAATATTTAAGATTCGTCGGATTGCGTTAAATTTATACATAGGGGGAAGTAAACTTTCAACCAACCAAATATGTCGTGCTATTGATACTTAAACATAGTTGGTTTGAAATTAACTAAATGTTTTGGTATTCAGTATTACCCATCTTTTAAATAAAATCAAATGACAATTAAAGTAGACGTATTGTTTGTCTACATACCAGTAAAATTGTATAAAATATGACGCAAAGATAATTTTAATACTCTCTTGTGAAATATAATCTCGGAGTAAGTCACGAACGGCCATGTTTTGTGATTTAGATAAAATAAGCACGAGGAACAAACACCCGTAGAAGAATGATTTCTTAGGCTTAGATCTTTCAGAATTTCTTTTGTGTAACACTCGACTTGTTATTCGATGGTTAAAATAACATTTTCTTTATTTTCGACGCGTGAGCGATATACTTTCTCGCCCCGATTTTTCTAAACAGAAGAATTGACACTGACTGTTAAATATATTTTATGCAAGTAATTTCAATAACAAATCGGAACGCGACTGGCAAAGAGCTTTCGCATTGAACTTTGGTCATTTTTAACTGGACTTTATTTCTAATTATTTAAATGAAATAGCGCATTTCATGGGAATGAAGGCGTAAATTTGACTGAAATTCTTGCAAGACTGCAAGCACAACAGTTTGTATTTGTAAAAGTCAGGTGTTTGAGTAGTCGAAATCTTTTAGAGGCGGGAGAACTTGTATAAAAAATGAACCATGTATGACGAGCTGCAACTTCGGTTAATCGTGAAAATGAAGGACACAAGATACACAAGTTAAATCGTTTGTAAATGACTTCTTCTTTACTGCAGCGATATGACAGAGAAGTAGCTGAGTTTTTTGACAATTGTGACAACTGATGAAACCTGGTTACATTTTTTTATTCAAATCGGGCAACTACATCTTTAAACCCAAAGAAAGCAAAAACTGTGTTGTCAGCTGGTAAAGTGATGTCAACATTGTTTTGGGATTCTCAAGGGGTGATCTTTCTTGATTTATTTGCAGAACATCGTACAGTTAATGCAGACTAATATTTGACACTTTTGGGATATAAAGTTAGGCGGGCGATTAGGAGTAAATGGAAGAGAAGACAAAGTTCCCTTTGTTTTCTCCAAGACTATGATCGCCCTCATACTGCTGCAAGAACAAATGAGATCGTAAATACAATTGAGTAGGATTTCCTTCCGCATGCAGCATACAATTCAGACCGTGCTTCTTCTAAGTAATAGTTATTTGTTTGGCCCACAAAGCAGTTTTTTAGCCAGGAAAATATCATAGTCAAATAACGACGTTATCGAAGCTGTTCAAGAGTTGATACGCATGCAACCCAAAGACTTCTTCCGGGAAGATATTACAAAGTTTCCAGATCGGTGGCTCATGTGCATTACTAGGCAGGGGAGTCCCTATCATCGAAAGTAATATAGTTTTTATCGTTCTAATCTTGTAATATCCTTTTTAATAAATAAATTCCTGTTTAAAGTTGAACACTCTTAGTATATAGTTCAATAAAAATGTCTGATAAATGTTGCCCTTCTAAACGTGTAGTTGCAAGAACGCTTATCGTGAATTTTTCACTAGGATTCGTTATCATATTTTAGCATATTGAATTGCTATTGCAATGTCTCTGCATCGTTTTGTAGTAGTTTCAGAATTAATTTTCATGTTACTTCCGTCCTTTCATTGAGACGTTTTTAATACCATATAGTGTTTGTTTGGATTTTCAAGCCTTGTAGAGGCCGCTTTGGGCATTTTAAGAATCTACTTGCTTATAGAAGACCTTTTGGACTACAGTAAGATCTTTTCTTTAATAAGTCTTTGATTATTTGTGCTTTACATTTTTGAATGTAACATTTTATAGAAATAATTATTTCCTACAGCTTTTAATGCAAAAACTTTGCTTCGATAGTTTTAATTTCAGAGAAATATTTGAATATAAGGATTACTAAAAGTTACACTAGTAAAACCTTTTCTAAATTTGTTCGTGTTTCTTATTAGAAATGAGAATTTCTAGCAGTTTTTAGACAAAGTTTATTTGTAGCTGACAACGCGGGTAGTATACCACAAAATATATTTGTTGAGTTTTGATTTGAAGAAAATTATGTAAATCCTAGCTTTGGGGTTGTGTGAATTATATTCTTAAAGGATTTTTGTAAGAAGGGGAAACATTCACCAAATTAAGTCTACATATATTATAAGTTGATTTTATCATCTTTTTGTACTACTTTTGGCAATTATTTTCATGATTTCTTATGATTTTTATTGATAATTTTTTCACTTTATTGTAAGCTTGGATATGTTGTCTATTAGTTAAAAAACTTCTTGTACAAAAGGTTGCTTATTAACTTAACTATGGTGGTAATAGAAAACACTAATTTTAGCTTATTTTGCGCCACTTTAGTAGCGCGTCAGTATGAATACAATATCTAGGGGTGCAATACTGTATGTGTCTTATAGTTCGCTTTTAACAGCCATAAGTAGATAACAACATTTTTTTTAATAATTACGTACTAAACTTCCAGAAAAAAAAACGAATGCATTAGCTCCATATTGTTAAATACTTTCTTACAAAAACATAGAAAACATCTTCCTTAATTTCTAACTTCTTAATTTATTAAATTAGAGCACTTATATGGGATGCGGAACTACTTCACCAGGGTTACCAGGAAGTAATCCAATTGCTGTATTCTTTCAGTATTTTGGAAACAAGATAGAAAGTTTTAATATTGAATAACCTTCCCTGAATTAGTATTGTGTTTTTACTTGAACATACGACTGGTATATACCCGCGAAGATCTGCATTGTTGCCAGACGTAAATTTTTACAGGTAATGAAAAGAATTGATTAGTACTAATTTTGGTTTGAAGTTGGTAAAATTATATGACATATTCTGTGAAAAATGTTAGTAGGCAATGTGGTAGACGTTTTATACATTGTACAACCTACCAGATATTGGTTATAATTCGATAAATCATATCTTACTTATCTACAATCAATCCCAAATTTTCTACTGTTCCTATATGTAGTTAAAGCTTCCGTTACATATTTCACTCCGAACATTGGTGACGTAATTCCGGTTGAAAACGATGCACCATTAAGCTCTTTTAAAATATCACTTAAATATAATTTTCAAAATGTAGCAGAAATCGCAACAATTAATATGCTTTGTGTAATATAACATTGCTTTAAGATTACGTAGATAATAAGAGCTATTTTCTAGCGTTGGTATTGATATTTAATAACAAATATTTGCCGGTATTACACAGACAACTAAAGAAAGAAAATAAAAACTTCCAAATTGAAATTAATCAATGAAACCTAATGTAAAGTCAATATCACTTCCGTGTTTTGTATTTTCGCTGATTAGTTTCTTAAATACATAATTATATACAGTGACTAATACAATTTCTGGTACTATCTACCTTCCTATTCACTCACGATGAAAAAAAACTTCCAATTTCACAATTACTTTTAAATTAATAATACGCATTTACAGTAATAATAAGAACATACGTTTTCATAAAAACTTTACGGACTTTAGACGAAAATCAATTTACGATTAATTATTTCTAAGTGTTTATTTATACTTCGTCTTGAGCAATACCTACATTAGCGTTGTGGAACTTACTACGCCATTGAACTGAAGTTCTAGCAGGAGAAAGTGGTCGGACTTTTCGAGAATTTATTAATCATGAAGGCAATGACTTCTAAAGGTTCAAAGAATTCAAATAAGAACAGGAGATTCTTGTTTATTTGCGGGTTTTACCGCATTTATGATCGACCATTGGCTAACTGACCCAATTTTGGGAATATCCGGTAGTATTTTGTATTGCAACACATGCTTGCGCACATAACAAAAATGTTAATAATGTATTTACTTGATACTTGCGGAAGTTAAAATGCATTTTTTAATGAGTTTTTTATTTAATTTTAAGTTAATTGTAATTTTCTTTGGTTTGTCTGTAACACATTTTCTGAATTCAATTACAATTAACTGGAACAACGATTCATTCTCCAACAGTAATGGATGCCTAGTATTAAGATGAAATTGTGTTTTGTCTGAGCACTTATTAAGCTTTTTGCAGTGCATACTGTAATAAACCTATATAACTATGACAACGAAATTACATATCTAATGGAATGCAGTGAGAGTGTTGTCTGTCTAATACCAGTATATAAAAATTACGGAATAAACTCGAATAATAACTGGTAATAATGTATGAAATGTAATCTTTCCTTAAACTTTAGACAGGCAAGTATGCAAAGAAATTAAAACAATGTGGAAACGACAGCTGTAACACCTGTATTCCTACGTAAATGTCAAAAGTCGCGACAGAAACCTGTCAGTTATGATTTTGTAGGGAGAATTCTTAAAAATTCTGATAATATATTTCAAGGTAGTACATAGACACTCTACTGGGAAAATTACCTTAAAAAATTACCTATAATTTCAAACCAGAATACAAAAAATTGTTTACTTTGTAATATATCAATTTGAAAGCGAACAGTAGCAAACATTAATTTTTACCTTCCCCGTTTCGGAAAATTAAGAAACTAACCCAGCAGATTCAGAACTAATTATTTTTCAATTGATTTTAAGTAACCCCATAAAAAGAAGTTCAATGGATGCATTTTGTAAGAGCTTTCCAATGAGGTATCACATGAGGCGGGTGTTACCATTTGAAATTGTTTGTTAGCTACAACCATGAACCCGTCCATGTTGTAGAAACGGTTTTTAGAAATTTTCAATACTTCTTTTACTTCTAGATATATAATACATTGTATGTTTTCTAATTGACACAGTGTATGAAACACCGTTTTAAATGTTTACGGTTATAAAAAAAATTAACCTGTCTTTTTTTGTAATTTCTACTTTACATTCTATTAAATTACAACATTTTGTACCTATATGCATAACGCAACGTGAATGTTAACATTTATTATAAAGAAATATAATAACCAAAAACTCCTTAATTTTAATAAATGGAGATGTAAACTTGTAAATAACATCTTTTTGAATTAAGATTGTACCACTATCGTAATAAAGCGGCACATTCACTCTTATAGAATCACTCTGTACTATATGTTTAAATGAAAAATTATTTTTTTTATATCGAACTTTATGTACAATGTATATACTTTTATTTATGGCTTCTTTGTAAGAAGATACAAAATTGTGTTTCTTTAGCAGTTGTTTAAAAAATAATCATATCTCTTTACGTGGGCTCTACCATACTTTGGACAATCTCAGTTTATTTACAACAGAATATCTGTATTAACATTCTAAAACACTACAGATTACCATTACTACTTATTACAAAAACGTGGAAATATGCAGTTCGTTAACAGCTATTCACGTCGCACTGCTCGACACCAGCCTTTTCTTTGCCACGTGCTTCTCCTCAGTGCAAAGGAGAAAGTACGGAGGTCCTACAGTTTAACGTCGAATCCGAACAATAGAAATATTAATGAAGTTTTTAGGCGATAGGTTGCAGCATTTGATTTTTATACGCTGTGCGGTAGTACTGCTGGGGAATTAAACATAATCCATAGTCGATGTTCTGCCCGGAAAGCGTGCGCTACAAATATATCTGCTTATATATTTTAAAATTATGTTGTCAAAATAATTCGTTTAGTAATAAATTCAACTTCCTTTTTCACAAATCAATCTGATTAGATACATTTTTCCACTAAATGGTATTTAGAAGTCGACCTGCTGACACAAAAAAATGGTCCCAAGTGCGGTTGAGGTGGAAACAAAATGCTATGGTACGGAAAAGTAGGTCCGGCAAGAATAGTGTTAGAAATGTTCTGTTCGACATTTGTTAAACATTTTTAAGGTTTTAATTTTGAAGATAGCCAGTTCAAAAAATATTTCGTTTGAATTAAAATGCCCACGACACTTTCATTAATTTTAAATTGACTTTTTTTAATAAACAATGTTTAACGGATGCTACCAAAAACACGTTTTACAATTTAACTAAATTCGTAACATAATCTTATATAGTAAATTCAATTAAAATCGAGGAATATGCTTCTGAGTAATAGGGAAGTAACAACTTCGTAGAAGGGATTAGAGACGTACTTCCTAAAAAATAAACATCGTTCTGTTGTACATATTTGCTTGAATTCAAACACATTTGGAAAATCGCCCTTATTGCAATTGTTTTATTCTTAAAATGTTGTTAACAAGAGCAGTGAATATGAAACTACTTGAAAAACTAAGGTTGTAGTCTAGATTTTTATTATAACCCTTTACAACAATATTACTGAAAATATGAAATATTGTGAAAGTAAGCAATTTATTATTATTATTATTATTATTTTTTTATTATTCAAATATAGTAACATTTTCTGAGCAACAGGGCGATGTAATACTGAATTTGACAAAAAATGCCTGGACTTTTAATAGAGCTCCGTTTTGAAACTGTAGAATTGGTTTTGGTAGAAAATACTACATCAAATATGTATAAACAATTTTCAATAAAGATTTAGATTTTAAATTGTCGTTTTGGCAATATCAGGGGGTTATTAGAAATAGAAAACATATCTTGATTCGATTTTTCTAGAAATCAATACCATCCACGTATGATATGGGGCAGTAAAAATTAATCTCATTTGTAATTAAGTTGCTGGGGCAGTACATTTTCTGGAAGTACCTTTAAATGCTATAATGGAATTATTTATGTACATCACACGAAAGAAAAATTTGAGTGATACGCGTTTAAATATTTGCTGAATTTTAAGAATCTTAAAATGCAATAGAAATCGGTGAACCAAAATTTAATTTTAATGGTCTCCCCTGCTGTAGTAGATCTAACATGGTGAAATACCTAGAAGTTCCTTGTGTTATATTCTAACTATTTCCGTCGATAAATTTACATTTGCTTCTCTAATGTTCCTAATCTTATTATCTGTATCAAGAAATAATTGCGAGGCTAAGCGCTAATCATTCTTTAATAGGTAGTATTGTTTGTGTATTCCATTGGTAACTTGAGACAACGTTAAATGTTCCCTTACCTTCCTTAACGTCTTATTTTCTCATTAGTAATGCTTAAATACTAATTACAATGAGTAAGATTTAATAAGTTACTACGTACTTAAACGGAAGTTCCCATTTAACTCATTAAAATGGATTTTTCAAATATTTGGCAGTAATATTTTAAACTGCCCTATTCTACATAAAATAGCTATGCTGTCAAAAGACAGCCTTACACAATTTACTGACAGTATTTATTATTTAAGCATACAAATCGCAGTTGTATTAATATCATTTATATATAATTATTCATTGTTAACATAAATGTATTGGATTTCCTATACGATTAAACCGCACAAGAAAAGAAAAGTACTTTTGTTAAAGAACATTTTGCTAAGTCTTAGGTCAGTGTCCTTTAAAAACGAAGGTTCTGTGGAAGAGGGTAGTTTTTATGACATATAATAAATATAGTTTTGGTATCTCATTTTGGGATTTCTACTAGTTTAGATGTCAAGCTTTAGTGTTAGTATGTTTTGCAGATCTTCGATGGAGAATGTCGAAAGAAATTATTTAAATAAATAATTTTTTAAACATCGTAGCAATATTAAACTGTTAATGAATTTTTTAAATTTATATTTCGAAAAAGAAATATTTATTTGTAAATGCTAAACATCAATGACTTTTTTGCCAAATTTATGTACCACGCTGTCTCGTGTTATAATCGAACTAAAAGTACTGTTAATATAGTTTTTAAACATATTTCTAAACATTAATGATTTAGAATGTAATTTGCTCAATATTATTGAACAAAACTTACGCATTGAGCGCCATGTACAGCTTGGTAAGGTAAGGTGTACAAGTCAACACGTTTGAGGATAATCTAAAATATTTAGTTGAAAGGGTAAACACAGATATGAAGAAGTAATAAATAAATAATAGATTTTTAATACATCCATGGTATTTATTTCCAAGGGTGACCAATTTGGAAGGTGGGGATGTAAGTAGTCCGTCCCTACTCTGATGGGTCTGCTAGTGGAGGGCGGTGATAATAGATTTTGCGGAACAATTAGCGTTTTTAATAACGAAATGTGCGTATTTTATTTTCAGTGTCCTACAATTTTAAAATCTCATCGTACTAAAAGTATTGCCAATGCAATTTCCACAGATAATTATATTATCAGGGGTTAGGATGTAATGTGTTGAATATTATAGAATAAAACTTACCAATGAAACAGCATGTACAGCTTGGTAATGAGTATACAAGTTAACAGAGTTAACCAAAATACTTAGTTAAAAAAGTAAACACACAGATGAAGAAGGAATAAACAAATAATAGGTTTTTAAACCATCCATGGTATTTATTTCCAAAGGGGGACTAATTTGGAAGGTAGGGATGTAAGTCAGTCCACCCCTACTCGAGGTCTGCCATTGAGGTTGGGTCAGTAACCGAGGAAAATACATTTTGGGGACGTATTAGTGTTTTAAATATCGAACGGTGCGCATGAATAGTTTTGTTTTTAGTGTCCTACAATTTAAAAATCTCTGGTATAATCGTACTAAAAGTACTGTCAATATAATTTTCAAACATATTTCTAATCTTTAATGTTTTGGGATATAATGGACTAAATATTGTACAACAAAACTTACCAGTGAAGCTGCATGTGCAGTTTGTTAAGAAGTATACAACTGAACAAGTTTAGGGTATACTGAATTATTTAATAAAAATGGTAAACACACAGATGAAGAAGTAATAAACAAATAACAGATTTTTAATACATTGATGGTATTTATTGCCAAAGGGTGAACAATTTTGTAGGTAGGAATGTAAGTTAGTCCGGCCTTTCTTTGGGTCTGCCACTAGGGAAGGGTTAATAACCAAGAATAATACATTTTGGGGAAGTATTCGTGTTCTTAATAACGAAAAGTGTATATGAATAGTATTATTTTTAGTGTACTAAACATTAATAGTTTCACGGTATAATCGTATTAAAAGTTCTGTCAATATAATTTTCAAACATATTCCCAAACCTTAATGTTTTAGGATATAATGAATTAAATATTGTGGAACAAAACTTATAATGAAGCACCGTATATACGAGTTTGGTAAAAAGTATACACGTCAATAGGTTTTAAACGTAAATACTTATTTAAAAGGATAAACACACACATGCAGAAGTAATAAACAAATAATAGTATTTAATGCATTAATGGTACTATATCCAAAGGGTGATTTTGTAGGTAGGCATGTACCTTAGTCCGCCCCTCCTTTGGGCCTGCCACTGGGGGTGAGTCAATTACCGAGGATAATACATTTTAGGGAAGCAATCGCCTTTTTAATAACGGACATGTAAATAATAGGAGTAATTGTTTTATTTTTAGTCACTTACAATTTAAAAATTTAGAAAACAATGAGGAAGTTCCAGTCACACGTGTATGTCAAACCTATAGGCGATATAAGTTCTGCATTTTAAATTGAAACTCATATAAATAGGGCATAGACGTAAATATAGAAAATACGTTGGAGTTTCCTAGGTCTACTAAAATGCCTGATAAGCAATTTTTATCAGCAAATTGGTTTACCCCTACAGGTTTGACACACATCGTAGATAAATATTTATAGTTTTATGGTTGAACATTATTGATTGTATTCATATGACTAAGGGGATTAAGAGAATATTGTTTGCCCCTAAATATAAAAAAAATTAGGCAATAAATCTATTGTTTAATGATTTATAGTTCAGTTATATGTTGTTGTATATAGTTTATCAAGGTAAATATGTCTGATTTATTGGTGATTTTTGAAAAAGCTAAATACGACTAAAATATCCAATAAGTTTATCTAAATGAATATAATTTGTACGGCGCTGGATCTACTTATCAAATTTTACTATTTTTTTAAATTTTACTCGCTAATTACTACAAGCAGTATGGTTTCTATACCAAACAACATAGTAAAATCATTTATTTTTAAACCAGAATTTCGTATTTATAGTCTAAGGGAATACGGTAGTTTTTTGCCCAAAGTAAAATCTTCAACTAGGCTATAATTTGCTCATTTTCCTCTATCCACTATTTATGTCTTAATTACACTGTTGCGCACAAAAACAATCTTGGCATTTACTTTATCCGCGTATGTCTTTGTTAGCCATCGCGAAGCAGCCAGCAACCGGAAGAGCCGGTGTTAGTCCGGAGATTCCGGGGGGCCAGGAGGGACCCGGAGCCGCTAAGGGGGGCTAAGTAGTCCACTGACCCACTTTAGCATCGACGCATACTTTACTTGAATACTTGACTTGTGTTTGTCTTTGTGCCGAAGAAGTCAAGTATGAGATTAATCAAGATTAAAAAGATAGAATCGGAGATGGAACTCCTTAGGTACAAAACCAGCTGCACGAACAATAAAAGCTCTCTGGAGAAACCTCCGAGTTTCTGATTAAGTTTGTTTATGGTTTTGTAACGTATCGGGCGAGAGGCAATAAATAATATTATTTGTTACAACGTATATTGGCAGACTTCGAATATGTCTGAGGAATTATCTATTGGCGCGTTGAAAGATAAGCAATGAGGCTTTCTTTGGATCTTGGAAGGCTCTGTGATTGGCCAATAAAGAATTCATGGATGTAATACCATATACATGATTTTGTTAATCACGTTTTAATATGATTTAATTGATGGAAGATACATTTTTAGATTGGTTTGAAGATTTAACTTATCTATTGGTCTTCTTCTATTTGATTGCCAGAATGCAAACGTAGAAGAAATTATCAATATATGCGCATTCAATCGATGGAATATCAATCAGGAATGGTTAGTTATATGTGGTTCATCCTATAGAGCACACATTTCTCCGAACATATGGGGAATACTGGGTAGTAATAATTGATATTTATGGTAGTTTTTTGGTTATCTATAGTCGGTTCCAGAATTTTTCTAGCATTCTTAGAATTTTTGACATAACATGTTGGGGTTTGAGTAAAATGTAAATATTACCAATTCAAATTTTTCACAGGTAACCTAGACCTAGACAACTATAATTTGGGCAATTATCTAACACTGCTTAAAATACCAGACAAATAATACCTATTCAAAACGTCGTAGATTTAAATGTTGCCCCAAAAATTGCTCGCCTAAAATATAGGCCGCCTGCTAATGTAAATTTTCATTGTCTTAAAACGGTTATTTATGTTTTAATAGCACAGCCGGTTTCGTGTATAATTAGAAGGAAATATTGGTCGAATCGTAGTTTTTTTGGGACTCGATTCGCTGCATTAGATCAAAGTTTGTTTCCACTAGGAGTACATTGACATACATGTATTGAGTTAATTTTGAAATATTCATGAAAACATCTAAGTAACTTATGAATGAATGCATTGGCTTTAGTATTTACATGTTCCTATTTAGTTAATTAGGTTTTTGTAAGTATGACTCACGGTGTTAAGCAAGATTTTCTTTTAATAAATTACGCCTGCTTGATATGGGCATCCTGGCATTTCCCTGCATTGTACCATGCAGGTTTGTGTAGGAGCAAATTGTAGCATCGGTCAACTTATTATTTGCTGGCAAAAATTAGAATATAGCAACAGATTAAAATTGTATTGACGTACTGGTACTGATGAAATCAGAATTGGAATGAAGTGGCAACAAGTTGTTTATGATAAATGTACTAAAATAAATATTTTGAAAAACGTTTGGTAACTATAAATATTCTAAAGATTAATAATAAAAATATTGCACGCTAAGGATTTACCCATCAGTTATTTTCGGTACGAACAAAACGGTTGTCAATAATTCAATCGAGATTTAGAATCGGTCAAGGGCAGGGAAAAATTGTAAATTTGTCAACACAATTTATAGTTTGTATGACGTTGGTATTCTGGTCAACAAATTTTTCAAGTTTATGGCAATAAGTATCCGACAAATTATTTACATTTCTGAGGTAGTCGTCCTTCGCCATTGCCAAGGTGTAAAGTAGGAAATGAGTTATAATAAATGCTAGAAAAACATTATCTACTTACGGATTTGTTTTTCCAATACAAAAACTGATGTAGGTCACTATTGTATATCCAACAATTAGCACTGTACCTCCGTTCTACTTGTGTATTGTCTTTAACACTATTGTCAAAGAACTCCTATGGAATCTTTAATTTTAAACTGTTCGGCTGTTTAAGTTCACACCACAAAAATCAGTATGTGAGAAATAATCGGGATCAAGCACAATAATTTAAAATCCAACACACAATTCACATTTTGTCACCGTTTGGGCTTGTGCGAAATATTTGTTCCTTCTACGAAATGCATCACTTTGGTTTATTTTCGAGTTCACGTCTTAGATTAAGGTAAATAATTCATATCAAGTCACAAATTTGTTTATGTATAAGGCGTAGAACTGCAATTTCCGCTAAGTGTGTTTCCGTGTCATTCTTTTTGCGAATATGCTTCTTCTTCTTCGCCTCAATGTGGAGCGATGCGGTTTGTAGTTGCGCTCAAAGATCACCGGCATAAAAATTGTATGTCAAATTCAGCGCAATTTTCCGAATTAACGCACAATATTCTTGAGGCAGCACGAATAAATCCCAGAGGAATCTTAAAACCGCGCGCTTCTGCAGAGGCCTGCTGATGTTGAAGATGGGGCGGGTGGGTGGCCCCGAGCGCAGGGTGTTCAAAAAAAGTCGAAATCGTCAAATTTTTTGGAAGCACTAACGTGTTGGCAGTGGCAGAGGATACACTACTGGACACTGTTGAAGCCCTACCAGAGACCCCCTGGTTCCCCCGCCGAAGAATAACTGTACCTGTTGTAGAGACTTACCGCGGTAACCTACATAATCGTGGAGGGGACACCGCGATGTCTGGAGGATGACTACGGATCTTGGTGGGTGTTAAGAATCCTTGGAAGACTTTGGGGGGTAATTTAATTGTAATTTAGGCGATTATTGTTTAAATGCCTTCCCGCTGTGTGAGTCATATTGGCTCTTAATGAGCACCGTCTTGGCAAAAGTATTGTCCTTATTACTTTTTGGTAATAGCTGAATTATTCATATCGTTATGAGAAAGTA
This sequence comes from Limonius californicus, assembly GCA_014611495.1. Lineage (NCBI taxonomy): Eukaryota > Metazoa > Arthropoda > Insecta > Coleoptera > Elateridae > Limonius > Limonius californicus. The sequence goes on along the minus strand of JABXWE010023336.1, from coordinate 6,829 downwards.
TATATTTTGGAGATTCCAACGTTGTGTCTGCATGCAAACCTGTTTCGATAAAAACTTTACTTTATTTATTATTATTGTTCCTCCCAAATTACGCTATAAACAATTAATAATATGCACCTGTACTGTCTTCTTAGCGTTTTTTAAATACAAAGAATAATTAATTCATTGCCGAATATTCTGAAAGATCCTACTGTAACAGTGACACACAAAGGATTCGCCTCTCCAAAATTATAAAATATTACAACTGATTAAATAAAAACCTGAATTCCCCGAGATTCTCAATTGAATAACTATATTTGATGTTTAATTAACTGTCCAATTAGTTACAACTAAAAATTAACCTAAAATACAATATTCTGTAGGTTTTGTGACATAATAAGAACAATTATAATTGCATTCTTAAGTAAAGTAGTTACTAACGATAATTTCCAAAAATCCTATTACATAAATTTGCACAAATTTGAAAGGCATAATGGTTATTGTTGCTTTAATTTAGCAAGTTACTGATTCTTCGCATTTACTTTGTTATTTTTTCGAAAATGACTTTCTGGTGTCTTCTGCAAACAAACGGATACAGTTGTATGGAAACAAGTTAAGTTTGATTTACATGAAACATCTTTTTTGCCAAAATGTTGCCTGTTGGAAATTAAATTTAATTTCACAATCAGGTTTTTAATATATACCTTATGATTACTTAATTAAAATCAATAAAAAATGTGGACACCTATAAAACATTTTTTGTGCCTCAATTTTAATTACAAATTAAAACATAATTTTATGTAAATTACCTTCATGTTCTCTACAACTCAAGTAATTTTTAAAGCTTAATTTCACTAATTTTGGTGATTTCTTTGATTAATAGTAGCCACTGCAGTCATTTTCTAGTAGCAAATCATGTAAGAGTAGTAATAAAATATTGTCCATTTGGGGTAGGTATTGGTGTATTTAATACCGAAAGGTGTTTACTGGTGACTTTACTGTTAGAGCTTTATAATTTAAAAAAATTATAGTACAAGCAAAAACACAACGTCGAAAAAATAAACTTTAATTGATATTATTCAAGTCTCAAGTCTATGATTTGTGTCAAACTATAGATCAGGATTTCGCAGTTTGAACCTCTACTTTATAAGTAATGCATTCATACATGTAGGGGATTCTTGCCTTAAAGGATAGTAATTAAACGTAAATGTTGTAGGTATAAGATAAATCAAACTGCTATACAGTGTGTCCCAAAACCTAAATATTTCAAGAATAAATTCCAGAACTTATTTAGAGTCAGAACTTATTTAGAGTCGAAGAGTCCATATAAACATATGTCCTAAATGTAACCATTAACGAGTTATGTTTATTTCATAATTTATGTGGCTAAAATTTTAGTTCAACGGATTTCTGAAATACTGATCTAGTTGTGGTAACATTTAAACATTGTTTTTAACAAATTATTGTTTGTAACTTGTCTGTTTATTACTGTGATACTGAAGTTATTGGCTACTTCTTTGTATCCATATTCCCATTGTAATTCACAAGTGACTTACAATGCCAATGTTATTTTCAAATGAAGAATATACAGATGTTCATTATGTTTACGGTCTGTGCGATGGCAATGCTTTAGCAGCACAACAAGATCTCGTAGAAAATGTCCCAATAGAAGACTACCTACGCGTACAGTTTTCTTTAATCCACATCGTCAGCTGAGGGAATATGGCACCTCCAATGCAAGACATGCAGTCGGCTACGGAGTTGTCTGTAGACCCATAAACGATGATGAACAAGTTCTGGGTATATTACAAGAAGATCCGTTTTTAAGTGTGCGAATAATTGCATTACGTACTAGAATATGTAGAAACCAGGTTTGGAGAATAATAAGAAGTGTTCGTTTACATCCATATCATCATCAAAGAGTTCAAGCTCTAGGCAATGATTTTGAAGCTCATTTAAGATTTTGTAATTGGGTACAAAATAATCACAACCTACCGCATATTTTATGGACCGATGAAGCTTCTTTCACATGAGATGGTATCAATAATAATTATTATCATAATTTTCATGAATGGGCTGCAGAAAATCTTCATTTAAGAAGACGCTTCCATTTTCAACATAGATTTACTGTTAATATGATAGCTGGTATTCTTAATGATCGTCTGATTGGAGCATTTGAACTGCCACACCGTTTGAATGGTGAGAATTACGAATATATTCTAGAAAACTTTTTACTCTTATTACTGGAAGATGTGCCATTAAATACTAGACGTGCAGTGTGATCTCAACACGATGGGGCACTAGCACATCAATGTCTTCATGTTAGAGCTTGGCTTAACACACATTTTCTGGGAAGGTGGGTTGGAGGACGAGGACTCTTAGTATGGCCACCGCGTTTGCTGGACCTGACTCCATTAGATGTTTATCTTTGGGGTTACATGAAACAAATTGTTTATGCAACTGAAGTGCACACGGTAGAAGAATTACGCCAAAGAATACAGCAGGCTGTCGATATTATTAGGAATATCCCAGCAACCATATTAAGAACGCAGCAACCTTTCTGCGACGTGCGGCTTTGTGTATCGAACACAATGGAGAATTTTTTACATTTCTTGTAAATAAAATAATATAAATGTATTTAAAAACTATTTATTTCATAAAATCCGTTGAACTAAAATTTTATTCACTGTTGGGCAAATTTAAACTTTCATATAATTATTATAGTAGTTATGTTAGCAGCTTGTTCTTAATTTATTGTTTTATTACCATTGTTCATAAATACGGAGTAAGCACGCCAACTTATTATTATTGATAATTTTACGTCAGTTGTTTTACAACATTAATTTTAATCCTTTTGGTAGATACTGCTAATGGAATGGATTTAAATTTTTCCACTAAAACAGGAAATTCTAAATTGCAAAACCAACATTTGTTAGAATTGTTCCAGGAAAAACGGAAGTCATTTCGTAATTGCTGGGAAATAATCCCTTACTTAAGAGGCAGTAAATTCAAAATTACGTTTGTTTGGGATTATCCTTTACGGATACACTAGAAAAGCTTTATCTAGAACATGATATTAAGACGCAGGACAAAGTAATTAATTAAAATAATAATCCTTCTCTGCATATCGTCAATCAATATACATTTGTATTGAATTATCTGGTCTAGGAAATTGGTAACTTAAAATTGCTTACCATTTTTCTCCAAACTAAAATGGAAATATTCCTTTAACTGTTTACTAAATTTAGAATAAACTATAAATCCCGCAATTAATAATGAATTGTTATCTCTTCTTCTTCTCCTTTTATTGTAGGCAGTAGCCTGTTTTTGTATACCGGACGTAAAATCGGAAAAGTTGCCGTATGTCTTCTGTGCTTATCATTTATTTTCTGTTACAAAACATACAATTAAAAATTAATTTTATATTTTGAATACGATTGCTTCAGGTTTTAAGCATAGCTGCTTGCTGTCAAATAATTCAGAAACAGTAGTTCCAATTTGAAATTTTTAATTTTATAGAGATATAAAACGTTAATTTACTATTTTATTGAGCGGTAAAAAATGTGCAGAAGGCCTTCCAACTTATGCTTATGTTGAGGTACTACAAATTGTATATTAGATTCCGCGCAACTTTTCGAATTTCACTACTGATATATTTCAATTTGAAGTACTATTTATTCGTTTTAACTACATACATTTTATAATGTAACTGTTGTGATGGGAGACTTTAACGTGCAATTAGACACGAAAATTTGTTAAATATGTGAAGGTTAGTTACAGTATACAGTATACAGGGTTTCAGTTTTAATTTAAAAAAATACTCTCCTGGTCATTCTGATTCGGAAAAATATGAAATATATGGCTCTCCCTCGCTTCCTAAGAAAGATGCAGGATGTTAAAGTTTAGAAAAACCAATCATTTTTTCATTAAATCTTCTAGGAAAATGGACCAATTCAGACAAAATGTTGTACGCATACCTTCCTTGTATAGCATTATTTTCTGAAGTTATGTTTCTCCAAATGCGTCACACCAGTGGCGTGCAATGGGCTGAGAACGGATTTAATTCAAGAAAAAAAGTAAACTACTGGGTTTTTTCAATTTATTTACTCTTTTTTCAAAATCTCCATTCAATTTGGAATAAGACACGATTTAACAGATCTTAGATTAAGCTCGTAAATTCAGAGATGTTTGCAAAGAAAACAAAATAACTATAATCGTGTTAAAAAAATATTTATAGTAAAATAAGAAAGGAGAAACAAGAAGATTAAAGAATATCCACCATTCTCAACACAGTTTTGGTAACGTCGAACTAATGCTTATGGCATTTGCTAACATTTCTTGGTTTTAGCTGAATCCATTGCAGGTATTCTCTATTCTTAGAATCAATTCGCCGCGGGTTGCAACTAGTGTGCTGTAAACTGTTTCTTTAACATAGCCCCAAACGAATAAATCTAACGGGTTTAGACCTGGAGACCGCGGCGGCCAGGGTATTGGTCCCACACGAGGATTTAGCTCAGCAAAATTGGCGTTCGATATTCGACCTATCCAACGCTCAGGGTAGTTTTCATTTAACCACTCTCTAACTTGATATCCAAAATGTGGAGGCGCCCCATCCATTTGTATCCAGCGCCTTTGCAACCAATTCTAGGGCACATCTTCCATTAAGTCTTCTAAGTCGTCTTCAAAAAAATGTGATCCGAAGAGATGATTACTTATTACTCCCATCCAGACGTTGGCGCTAAATTCGTTTTGAAATGAAGTAGGCTTGATTTTTTGGGAATCTTCATGCTCCTAGACATGTAAATTGTGGTAATTATCTATCACAGCTCTCGCAAAATTTACTCAGTCCACAGAATTGGTGCAAGAACTGCGAATGATCTTCGACGGAATTCAAGATACAGCTGCAGAAATTTAAGCGTTTTTCTGCATTCCTTGGCTACTAATCTCGCACAGGTTGTAGATGAAAGACTTTTCGTTGGTCTGTTCAAAGTTCGAAAGACTGTTGATTGCGGCACGTTAAGATTTCTAGCTGCCACTTTAATACTCAACCCCATTGCACGTCACTGGTGTGACGCATTTGGAGGAACATGCGCATGCATATGCGGGCGTCCCTTACATTCATGCAACATGCACCCTAAAACTTAACTCAGTGAAATACGGTCGCCACCTCAGCTAGGGTTTGATCCCGCGGCAGATTGAGCCGAATTTCACTGTGCCCTCGACTGGCAGTGCTTGTTCACACTGCCCCATCAAGGTTCCTTTGTTGCTCTTCTTGGGTCGTTTTACCTTTTAATGGGGCAGTGACATCCATAATCATAGCGATCATTTATTGTCTTGTATTGACCGTTGCTGTATATAATTTGTTTTCCATTCACCATCACAAACAAAAATATAAATGGGTTAGGTCTGGTGATCTTGGTGGCCAATTCGCGACGCTGCCTCACTAATCTATCTGTCATGAGATGGCTACATTATCCAGCAGCTCCAACATGCTAAAAGATTACCAGTACAGGTGGTACAAGAAAATTATACAATAGTAATTTAATATCTTATCTTGAAATTTCGAAAATTATGAAAAGCAATAAGCATTCATTCTTCAGACATTTCTACAGGCCGTAATTTCATTTAAAGTTATATAAATGTTTTCGGGTAACGATTCGATAGTGGCCTAAACTTATATGTAACCTAAAACTGGTAAGATAACATTTAGTATAATATATTAAATAAATTCTCAAACATAATTACCCAAACAATTTCTTCCGTAATAAAGTATTAATTAAAAATAGTAGGCACAGATATATACATATTAAAGAATGCAAACGCACGTTTATCATTCATTTTTTGGAAAATCAACAATGAAAATGTTCATGTATTGCGTTTACCGGATAAAGCGAGCAAATATTTGCAATCCCAAAGATCCTTTCAGCTGAGTAAGGCTGTAAAAACCAGCGGTCGCAACCTCTCCGAGGGATCTGGCCACTTGAGTAACCAATAACTGGCGGCGGTTATGTGGGGGCGGGCGTCCTCCATTCAGTGTACCAATTGGCGTGGTAGCAGTCACTACCCTTTCGGGAGTACCTGCGAGCTATTGGGGTTGTGGTAGATTCTAGTACACCACGTCCCAGATTCACTATTATACTATTAGTTTTGCCATTAGTGAAACCAATTGAAATGTGACAACCGACAATTAGCTTTCGAAGCAAACCCCTAGAAAGTTTTCAATTTTTTGCTTATGTTAGTAAATTGCTTTCTAGTTAATCATAATTTTATGTTATGTTACCATAGGTAGTGTGACAATTCTTTGACCTCCCGACTTAAGGTCCATGTTGTTACGAAACACTATGCTGGCCACGCGTAAAAATGCTATTTGCTGAAACTACGCGGGCTGTTCGAAAGGATTTAGGCCCCTGGTATAATCCATTAAATTTATTTCTAAATTTTGTATAGTCTTGGTGAAATACTATACATGTACTCTGTCTAAACTTTTTATTATAACCCAAATAAAACTAAAACCTATTAAAACTCGTAGGTTAATATTGTATTACGAATATTTTAAAATAACTCAATATAAATACCCTAACCATTTCTTCTGTATTAAGTTAAAAAATAAAAACTGCTAGTCACAGATATACAGGGTGTCCTTTCTTCTTCTTCTAGCTTCTAAAATAGGCTAACAGCCTGTTCTTTACCATATTATTGGTAAAAGCTTCAGGTAGAATTTTTCCTTTATGAATGCTTAATACAAATCTTCAAAAAAAAGTAGGTATTTGGAGCTTAGTTTTCTTGTACGAGAGTGTTAAAGTTCATATCTTTAAAACGGAATTTCATGGAAACAATAACGAGAACTTTA
>JABXWE010023335.1:0-15108 GCA_014611495.1 Limonius californicus | reverse complement strand
CAATCAACGAGAACAACTCGAGGACTTAGTGTCAAAGAACGCTAACTACAAAAATCACGGATTTGAGTTAATGCTTTTTATGTATTGAAAACGGCATGTTGCATTTTGTGTCAAAAGATCCTATCTCTATTATAAACCGTGTTAAAAATAGATACAACACTAACAACAATTTTCAGCAAGTCATTTAGTAGCAAACAACGTTAACAGAGTTACCGTTATTCATATTTTACACTTTTGTTTTGACAAAAAACGTTAACCGCTGTTAACGTTTTTTGTAATGCATGCATGTATCATAGTTATGCTCTTAACGCTTAACTTCCAGAATGTTCCATGCATAATGCACCACCATTATTTTGCTTTTATTCTTCAGTGTTGCAGTCAGAAACGTTTGAAATACGGTCAATTTGCAGGTTATGTTTTGTGCTAGTTAGTTAGTTAATATCTGTTTAATTTAATTATTAACTTCCGAAATGAGTAGAGCCAAAGAAATACTTCTGTTGGCGTTAAATAAACAGTGCAGTGGTTATCATTTTAATAATAATTTAGAAGAGATCGAACAATACACCAGTAGTGATCGGACTGCAGAAGCTCAGGTCAGTTTCTAACGTATGTAAAATGCTTATATAGTAGTTAAAGATATCGTCTAATCACAAAACATACTGTTTCGTTGAAAGCCATGTCAATATTTAATACGAATCATACAGAATTATATTTTAAATGAAACCTATATTTATAGGTATATAATTTGTATTTGGCAGGAAACCTTTACTTTATAAGAATACGCTAATGTATTAAATTTATTTCGTGGGTAAATTCTTGTAATTGGTACCGGGTATTTTATAAAGTTTTTGCTAGGAAATAATCCGCACAGTCGCATAAATCGTAAATATAGGAATATTATGTACAGCGGTTGTTGTTATGTTTTATAGGCCAACGACGACGTCGATTTGAACCATTTAGATAACTCCATTCTGGATTCAGTTTACAGACCTTCGTGTGAGGAAGTGGATCCAAATGACGATGTTGAATACCAGCAAGAGGTAGATTTATTTAACCAAATAATTGTATTATATTTTAAAGCTTTCCATATCTTAGAACGGGAGCCTCAATAATACATCTGAAACAACTTACCATGCTATGACCTCTCTTAACGTAGAAGAAGCGCCAGGGGAAACATATGGGTTTTCTTCAGATGATTCTATCGGGGATCCCGATTATGGACCTTCATTAGAAGAAATGGACTCAGATGATGATATAAAGCACAAAAAGGCATGTGAAAAGTCGAAAGAAACTGCAGGACAGCTTGAAAATGATATTGTAGTCGAGATAGAAAATGATAAGACCAACAATGAAAAAAGTAAACTAAAAAGAAACAGAGTCGCTGTTCCAAAAGAATGGTCTCATTCTAAACTAAAGAAACAAATTCAGACCGGACAAGAGCATAAAGCTATTAGCAGCAATAATATTATTAAGGCTAAAACAGTTATCGCAAAAGATTGTTCTAAGTGTCCTAGGAAATGTAACACGAATTTTAACAGTGAAGAAAGGGAAATAATCAATGCTGACTACTGGAAGTTAGCGAATCCTGACAAACAAAGGCAATATCTGAGTGGGCTCATTGACGAACAAAACAAATTCTCTACTCGTACTGCAAATGAAGCTTCCAGAAGGCAGAAGACCAGAGTTTTTTATTTGGTAAAAAACAGTGAGAAAATTCAAGTTTGTCAGGCATTTTTTCTTGCTACTTTCAATATATCTAACACAGTAATACAAAATGTTCTCAAAAAAAGGAATGAACATAATATGGTAGATGAAGATAAAAGAGGAAAGCATATTCCAGGTCTAAAGCTACCAGAGGAGTCTCGTCAGTACATTTATAATCACATTGCTTCATTTGAAAGAGTACCATCTCCTTATACCAGAAAAGATAGCTCAACAGAATACTTACCTGTGGATTTGAATACTACAATAATGTACGAGATGTACACAGAACAGTGTAAAGCAGAAGGCATTAAACCCGAAAAACTTTGGTTTTATCGGAAAATCTTTAATACTGACTTCAATCTGTCCTTTCATATTCCACGAAAAGATTTATGCGATAACTGTTACATCTACAAAAATTTAAGTGACGAAGATAAAGCAGCTCGGTCCCAAGACTATGAAAAACATTTGCAAAGAAAAGAAAACGCACGTGAGTTCAAGAATACTTTTAAAGATATGGCAATCAACAATGAACTTTATTTCTGTGAATTCGATTTTGAAGCTGTACGTTACTGCCCACAAGTAAAAATTAAGGCAATATTTTATAAACGTCGATTTACAGTTTATAACTTAACTGTGTATAACACTGCTTCCAGACAAGCAGACAATTTTGTATGGCATGAAGCCTTAGCTGGACGAGGATCATCAGAGGTTGCTTCTTGTCTGTTCAAATACATGACCACTGTAGCTGACGGAAAAGCTTTTGCCTTTATGTCTGATACTTGTGGAGGCCAAAATCGGAATGTAATTGTTTCTGCTATGTTTCTGTATGCTATTGAAGTACTTCAAATACCAAAAATAGACCACCTTTTTTTCGAACCGGGGCATTCCCAGATGGAGTGTGATTCGGTTCATGCACATATTGAGAAACTTAGCAAAAACATTTGATCCGTCCGGATGGTACACAGCTATACGAATGGCCTCTAAACAAGGAAAGTATAAAGTTATTGAAATAGATCAGAATGATATCAAAGACTTTAAAGAAATCCAGAGTAAAGTTATAAAGAATCGTAAAATAGATACCGACGGAAATAATGTTAGATGGCTGGATATAGTATGGTTACAGTACAGGAGAAAGGATACCGACCATGTGTATTTTAAATATGACTATAAGGCAAATGATTTTTTTAAATTTAAATTCAAAGACGTCAGATGAGAGCATTTTCTATAAAAAATTTAGAGCTTAAACAAAAATACGATACTAACCTCCCAATTGAAAAGAAGAAATTATTGGGTTTAAAGGAACTTTGCAAAAAAAATATTATCAAAGAACAGTACCACCAGTTCTACTTCAATCTTAAAGAAGGAACACAAACGTCCGAGCACGACGATAACGAAGAAATTTAGAATAATAGTATTTTATGTACTTACAACGTCTACTTTATTGTAAGGTTTTGAACGTTTTATTTTCATTGTTTCGCAGGAATACAAATTTATTTAGTAGATGCCGTTTCGTAGTACATATTTGTTCAAGGAATGCCTTAATTTGTATTAGGCAATTTAATATAATTATAAGAAAAATATATTTCGTTACCATAATATTAAGGTCTTTGTATTGAACTCGAACTGTTAACTTTACTACAGTAGGTACCAACAAAAAGTTTCTTACAGGTAAGTGTTAAAAAACGTTATCTCAACATTAATTAACTAATTAATTATTTCCATGCATATTACAATTAAATCTCCGCACAATTACATGTCTTCACACAAATAATATAAATATAGAACTCCCCAATCTATCAGAAACCTGACTACTTAACCTCATTAGTAACATTTGAGTTTAAACATTCTATATTTTAAGTTTTCTTCATTTTTCTCGAAATGGCGATTTTGTAATTAGTGTTCTTTGATACCAAGCCCTCGAACTTATGGTGTAGAAGATACAATTATGAGTTATACCAATTATACGAGGATACCGATATCATCAAGACCATCAATATCGGGCGACTCCGATGGATAAGGCATATTGCAAGAATGGAAGACGATGACCCGGTTAAGAAAATAACCTGCAACAAGCCCGAAGGCTGAAGACCAGTAGGGCGCCCGCAAACAAGATATTTAGATGCGCTGGAGAAAGATCTTTTAAGCGATCGGAATTCGTAACTGGCAGGCGAAAGCACGGAACCGATCAGAAGGGAGACGAACCCTAGAGCTTGCCAAGGTCTGTAATAGGCTGTAGCGCAATTTGATGATGATGAAATAATATATTATTGTAAAAGCAAGAACTTGAAGGTAGCGTGTAAGAAATTGTAAGGCACACACGCTTGTTACACAGCATCTACATAGATGTAAAGAAGAAGAAACTCTCGGTTTCTCGTTTTAAAGCTATGCGCATATTTCAGTTTTTCAGTGAATGCACAGATCGTAACCCATTACTAAAAATATATTATAGTAGATTTGCTTCTTTGGAACAATATACTAAAGAAATAATAACGCGTAGGTGACTTTGAATAATAATGCTTACAAGGTACCTAACTACGCGGGACTTTTACAATACAATTTTCAAGGTCACTGCGTTAAATTGACATTGAATTATAACTTGTGTTAGACTGTAAGATATTTGGAGGCGATACTAAATCTGCATGTGGGTGTCGATCAGTTAGAATGCGTTTGCTATCCAGTTCAAGGTTATTGGTATATTTCAGAGATTTGCAGTAAATCAGCCGATAGGAAGACCATAATAAGGCAATTTTGTACATCACTTCTTGAGTACATCTAAAACTAATTTGTAATAGTATGCAGTTGACCCTAAACAATAAAGTTTAAGAATAACGTAGCTATGCACCTGCAACCTTGGAACGATTTTATAATATTTTCAAGGTCAGTGATTTATGTCTAAGGCAACACTTTAGTGTTTCCCGTTTTCGAATCAAAATTTTCCCCAAATAATATATCATTGTGAAAATACGAACTTTAAGGAAGTCTGCAACTAATTGTTAGCCACATAAACTTGCTACAAGGTCTGGAAGTGATTGTAAAGCAGTTACGAAAAACTCTATGTTTCTAATTTCAATGTCATTACAATAACACAGTCGTTCAGTGGGTGTTTGAAAGATAAATTGATAGTTGATTAGTTTGTTTGGAACAGTATAATGGCAAGATCTACAGTAACTTGTAAGTGATTTTGAATAACAATCTTTCAATATTACCTAACTATGTGCGACTTTTAAAATAGAATTTTCAAGGTCAATGTGATAAGTTAAAGTGCAGTTAGAATTTTAAAGAAGAGTGTTTTAACTGTAAACTATCCAGAGGCAATATTAAATGTGCGTGTGTGTGCCAATCAGTTAGTCGGCAGTGTCTTAAGTTCAAGGTTATGGGCATATTGTACAATTTTTCAGTAAACTGGCTTATAGCAAGATAATATTTGGATCAATAAAAAGGTAGTTTTGCACGCAGTTGACATTTCAGAACTACTTAGCTATGTACAACCTGGGAACAATTTTATACAATTTTTAATGTCTGTAAGATATGTCAAAGTTAAAACTTCATCCGTTTCCTATAACAAATGAAATAATAGATTATTGTGAAAGTAAGATCTTTAAGATACCGTGCAAATAATAGTAAGCCACCCCAAACTTGTGGCTGAGTATGTAAGTAGATCCAATTACGTTAGGAGAAACTTTGTGTTTCTAATTTCAAGGCCATTTGCATATATCAGTCTTTGAATGGAACAGATACAAACATGATATTTAAAGAAGAGTTGACTTGCTTATTTGAAGCAATATAAAGATTTTTCAATAACATATAGGTGACCTTGAACAATAATGTTTCAGAGTTACCTAACTATGTATGACTTTAGACCAATTTTATGCAACTTTCAAGGATACTGTGTTGAACTAAATTAAAATTAAATCGGAGCTCCTGCGTACGGCGTAACTGTCTCTAGGCTATCCGGAGATTTTACGTAATTTGTATGTGGGTGTAGGGCAGTTAAGAGAAATGCTCTGTTTCCAAGTTCAAGGTTATTGGCTTACTTTAGGCCTTTCTACTGGATTAACCTACAGCATGACAATAATAACGGAATTTAGTACATTATTTGCATGTTTGGATAAATATAAAGGTAATTTTTAATTAGATGTAGTTTCAGATACACATAGCTACGTACAGGCTTAGAAATATTTTATAGCATTTTCAAGGTCAGCCAGGTTAGAAGTATATCAACTTTAAGTGAAAAATCCAAGGTCAACTTAATATAGATGTAGTAGAAGAGATAAATTTTGTTAACTCGTAGTTGACCGTCTCTTCATCCTACTGCTGATTACTGGCCGGTTCTCTGAGGCGTGCTCCTCCTCAGCGCTAAGTTGGAAACGCCTGTAAGAAACAGTTTAACGTCGTACTCTATGATTATTGGTCGAATTAGAAAATTGTCGTGCGGTGGATTGTAGTACAAGGTTTCTATACGCTGCATGATAATGCGGGGATTCGAACTCAAGCCATTTTTGACGTTTAGCCCAGGAAGCGAGAGCTCTGCCTACTAAGGGACCACGACATCAACTGTAATTAAGTGCACTCAATTAATGTTGAATAGCTTAAACAAAATTGTTGTCTTCCGACTCATTTGTAGATTATGTAATTATTCATTAAATAAGTATATCACCGTATCGGAAAATAATCTTGAAATTTTATATAATATTTACCTATGAATTGGAAAATCTAACGCAAACTTTTGGAAACTCTTTTGCCTAATTTTAAAAACTTAAGGTCATATTGAGCTTGAATTGGGCTGACATATGCAAATCAAGGCTACAAGGATATTTTGCAGATTTAAAGGTTAAAGTTTCAACGACATTTCGCTGTTTTAATACAAAAACTATTTATTAGACTGCGAAATGTGTTCTACTGTAAAGAGAAATAAAAAACGATTTCATTTACGTAAATGCTGCACAATAAAGCATATATGCAATGACCTTGAAAATTATACCCAGATAACCAAAGTTATCTAAAAGATAACTGAAGGTTAACCTCTCAAAAATATAAGTACAACTTAATCAACCAGAAGATAGCCTGTAGATTAACTATTACACACATTAGTTAGTGATAGGGCAACCCTAAGGCACCCTCAAAATAGCTAAAAGGTTTATATAAAAGATGTCCAAGAGCTGAAGGTGGGAAGTCATCTTTTCATTAACCATACAAAATATTCAAGAGCTAACCTTGAAAGTCATCTGTTGGTCACCTTCTAGACATACTCAAAAGTTAACCTTAAAAGTCATCGTTTGGGTACCTCCGCGACATACTCGAAAACTAACCTTAAAGTCATCTTTTGATTAACCGCAGCAGACGTCCAAAAGCTAACCCTTAGAATTATCTTTTGGGCACCTTTTCAACGTACCCAAAAGTTAACTTTAAATCATCTTTTAGGCACCTCAGCGACATACTCAAAAGTTAACCTTGAAAGTCGTACTCAGAAGCTAACCTTGAAAGTAATCTTTTCGTTAACCATACAAGATGTCCATAAGCTAACCTTGAAAATCATCTTTTAGGCACCTTTTCGACGTACTCATAAGTGAACCTCGAAAGTAATCTTTTGGGCACCTCCACAACAAACTCATAAGTTAACCCTGAAGTCATCTTTTGGTCACCTTCCAGAGATACTTAAAAGTTAACCTTCAGAGTAATCCTTTTAAAGTTATCTTGTGGGCATCGCACCGTACTCAGAAGCGAACCTTGAAAGCAATCTTTTCGTTAACCATAGAAAATGTCCAAAAGCTAACCTTGAAAGTCATCTTTCAGGCACATTTTCGACGTACTCAAAAGTCATCCTTGACAGTAATCTTTTGGGCACCTCTGCGACAAACTCAAAAGTTAACCTTGGAAGTTATCTTTTGGGCACATTTTCGACGTACCCAAAAATTAACCTTGAAAGTCACCTTTTGGGAACCTTCTCGGCATATTCGTAAATTAACCTTGAAAGTAATCTTTTGGGCACTTCCGCGACAAACTCGAAGCTAACGTTGAAAGTTATATTTTGGTTAATTGTAGAAGATCCAAAAGCTAACCTTGAAAGTAATCTTTTGGGCACCTTCTCGACGCATCCTGAAGTTAATCTGAAAAGTAACCTTTTGGACACATTCGCGAAATATTCAGAAGTTATGACCTGTGGGTTAGCCACACTGTGCTATCCAGAGCAGGTATTTTTTCATGCAGAATGTGTAAATACAAAAATGCATATACAGAAAGTTGTTATTTCTTATCTGAAAAATATTTTGAATTCAATAGAGTATTCATAAATCAAATATATATATATATATATATACAGGGTGTATCAGAAATAGGTACAAATATTAAATCCGATGGTAGATTACAATATATACAACCTAGAATAAACATTTCTTTGGCAATGGTACCCTTAAGATATGAAAAAATAATAATCACCTGCCACAAACCGGTACTATTAGGTAGGTCAGCAATTTATATTCAGTCTGTTGTTGAAGCTGGCAAGCAGTGTTTCTACCAAAATGGAAAATTTTATTAACATTCAACTTACTGGTGTTGTTCTTATTTACGGGGAAGCTCAAGGAAACGCTCTAAGGGCAAGGCAATTGTACTTAGAGCGATATCCTCAGCGGGCATTCTAAACAGCCGTACATTTACTAGAACAGTCCAACATTTACGATATTATGACAGGTATCAACCACGAAACCAACATCGCGGTCGTCCAAGAGCAGAAAGGGTTGTTAATGTAGAACAGCATGTCTTGGAATTAATGGAAAGGAAAGTACTAGTGTTAGCACTAGAAGACTTGCGTTACAAACTGACGTTTCCAATTCTACTGTTTGACGAATTTTGCCGGATCAGCGACTACACCCTTACCACGTTTAACGCGTTCAAGGTTTGCAACCAGCGGATTATGTACGTAGGCACGATTTTTGTGAACGGCTTCTTCAACAGTGCAACAACCAACCAAATTTCCTGTTCAATTTGTTATCTACTGATGAGGCAGGATTTACGCAAGAAGAGGTGTTTAATGTCCATAAAACCCACATTTGGTCAGATCAGAATACACACGAAATAGTGGAACACAGTTTCCAACAACGGTTTTCCCTAAATCTATGGGCAGGCATTGTAGGTGAACACCTTATTGGACCATACATTTTACCTGCTCGTTTAAATGGAGCTCTGTATTTACACTTTTTCTACGATGTCCTACCAGAATTGCTTGAAAACGTATCTTTAGAGACACGACGTAACATGTGGATTTTGCTTGGTGGTGCTCCGTCTCATTATGCTAGGGAAGGTGATGGTTAAATAATAACTATCCTGAAAGGTGGCCAGTTCCATGGCCAGGTCGTTCGCCAGATTTAAATAGTTGATTTCTTTTTGTGGGGCTACATGAAACAGTTATGTTATTCTACGCCAGTGAACACAGTTGGGGTATTAAGGGTACGCATTGAAGACGCTGCCGATAGGATTCGGTAAGATCCTACCGTTTTCGCAAGGATGCGTAATTCATTGCTTCGACGTGCATAAGCTTGTGTTCTCAGTGATGGTCGTCATTTTGCACATTTATTATGATCCACTTTTCACTTTTGAGGTACCTATACTGTTCTTTATGTTTTTTTTTCAGGTATGTTAAAATTGATCGAAATAAATGATGGGTATCCTGAAATAAATTAGTACTGTTTTAAATGCTTTGTGCGTTTGGAGTTTTTTTTTAGATGGCGCAGCATTTGTTTATAATTGTTATACCCCATGATAAAGTGAAAACGCAAAAATTTAATTTAGCGGTAAATGAAATTCTTAAGTATCTTCAATTAAACCCTGACCCCTCCCAATTCGGTAGTTTATCACAAGCCAGACAAGTTTTTACGTGTTTGCCACTTTGGATTTACTTTACAATTACAATTACAAGGTAATAAAATTCTACAGCTTAAATGCATTTTCTATGTATCATCAGCAGTTTTCAAACAAAATTTTATTTTATTTTATAATTCAAAAAAATAAACATAATTATTTTTGAAAAATGAATAGTACCGTTGAATTTTACTTGAGCCAATCTATTACTGGTTTTTTTAAATATTTGTACCTATTTCTGATACACCCTGTATATATAATACATATATATTTTAAACCTTAGACAGTATTTTTACAATGTTTTTAGTTTTGTTACTGTATTTATTACTCATTTTTGTAAGAAATTACATCATTGAAAGAGTAGGGATACAGAATAGTTACATTGTATTTAGTTTCAAGATGTAATATTTTTTCTACTAATTAGAACAGGGCAGTAGATATTCAGTCAATAGCTAAACTGGCTGGAGTAACTTAAAAACCAGTTGCAATACAGTTACTCATAATTCAAGAACTGTTATTGATCATATTACTGACAACTAACCACTACAGACCGCGTTACAGATATGCAGCTATAAGGTGCACTTGAAAGTTGGTCAAAAGTCAACCATCTAAGTCGCGATAAGGTTAACTATTTAGAGTAACTATTTCTCAACTTTATGTTGAACGTAATGGATACTGTAGTTTTGGTAACCACTACGGACGCACAGAAGATGCCTATTAGTTACCCTGGGTAGGTAGGTCATCTTTCCACGTTAAGAAAAATGATGACGTTCTGGACAGTCAAGGTGAATTTTGGTTATGTAGGATAAGTTATAAGTTTCAAGGGTAATAAATATGACACATGTTAATTAATGTGGGCAACTAATTATTTTGATTATTTTTCTTGCCTATACTTTGACTAATTTAATGTATTGTATCCTATTTTGTGGATATTGGGAAAAACCCTCTAGAACTGAAAATTTGGTGTTAACTTCGGTCCTATCGATGTCTATAGATATCCGTAAAAATAAACTTCGGCCTAGATTTTCTTTCATACCACCTAAAGCGGAAATTCGCGAAAACAAAGTAATTTGTAGGATAACGACTGTTAAGGGAATTTGAGCTATTTGTTTGAATTTCACTAGCGCTTGTCGACGGTTTCGGGCCGGAATAGGCGCAAGCGAGAACGAAGGAGCGAGAAGATATGTTTAATATATTACTTTCACTACCGCTATTAATATTATTATGTTGCGAGGCCAGTTTTTCCACAACCACTTCTATACCAGGCCATACATTTTCTTTTATTTTCCAAACGGAACAAATTGGATTAGCTGAAATCCTAGTATATTTAGCTAGCTAAGTTAAAAAGAAATTTAAACTCGGCAGCGAACTGAAAAATGTGAGGTCTACTAACTATTCGTGGCTCGTCCGTAATTTAGTTCAATTCAGGACGTAATGAAGACCTTTTGCTGCAGTTTGGTTCGATCGCTTCCTCTCCATTTGACTGCATTTGCTAAAAGTTACTGGCAGCTGACTTTTTAATAAAGGCGATCGCTACCGAGAAAAATTGGCTTAATTTGCTGAGTCGAAGGAAACAAATCCTTCTTATTGTTTGAAGTCTGAATAAAATAGTTTATGCCTGCTATATTAGATGATTATTACGTGGATTCAGTGCAGAGCTCCTTTGTGATTTTCCCTTGAGTTGAAAAATATGGCTGGCTATTGTGGATTTTATCATAAGCTTAGCAATTAAAATTTTCTGTTTACAGAAGAGTTTGCAGGAAAAAAGTTTCTGTCCAGAACGTAGCTATTAAATATGTATAAAACCTAGTTTAAAACTAGTTGGTTTAACAATCCTCGTTTATTCAGTTTCAGCAGAAAAGTAAAAAAGCAAATCGCCTGTAACTATACTAATGTGGTCCACATAACGTGCTTCAAGCTGGCCGAGCAATGCGGTTGATTACTGAAAAGAGTGCAGTGAAAAGAGGAAAATAAAATCAGCTGATGGAAAGCTTTTACAACCCTTTCCAACAACCGTGTCAGTGAGGTTCGTGTCATTTCAGAATTCAGTGATTGAGAATTAATGGTTTTCATCACTGATTATGGTTTCGAACAGTATTTACGGGTAAATAATCAACAGCGATACATTCATATGGTGTTGTTTTAATGTTCTGTAAAAATTCAAACGAACTTCTTGTGATAG
This sequence comes from Limonius californicus, assembly GCA_014611495.1. Taxonomy (NCBI): domain Eukaryota; kingdom Metazoa; phylum Arthropoda; class Insecta; order Coleoptera; family Elateridae; genus Limonius; species Limonius californicus. The sequence goes on along the minus strand of JABXWE010023335.1, from coordinate 3,368 downwards.
TTAATTCAGGAAACACAACAGTTGCTTTGCTACTCTACAGCAAAAACAAATCCTAACTATAAATCATGTTGTTGCAGTCAGAACAAGATAAATTTAAATTCTTTAATGGATTTTGATTGTGGCTTGCCAACAAAGGCCTTTAGGTAAACAATTTCCGGTGCATTTCCTATCTGCTCCACATCAGAGTGATTTTTACCGTTACTTGATGCTCCTTATTTATGTATGAGTTTCCAGTGTTTTGTGTTCCTTCAATTTAGATTTACATCTATATTGACTTGTATGGTTTTTATGCGGGACATTTTTTGGAAGTTCCAATCGAAGGGGTTTTTGGTGCTTTGAAGCCGTCTTATTTTTTATACAGATCTGTAATCGTATTTACTGGTTCTGGGAAATATCCGCTGCTCAAATATAACAAAGTAAGTATTAAATATTATTGGAAGGCTGCAGATCTTTAATGTTATGAAAGGTTGAGGCAAGCAGTTTTCTTCTATAAATCTATAAATCTATAGATCTATAAATTTTAGAAATGTATGTGGTGTATTTGGATGAATTTAATTTTGAGTGAGTGTAAACCCTATGCGCAGGGTAAAATCAAAAACCAGATACAGTCACAATTTCTAAGTCCTTTGCTAGAGACGTTATTGTCTTTTGTATAACTTGATAATCCGCTCCTTTATTAAACTAAATTAATAAAAAATAATGGATACTGAAAACACCAGAAGATGAATATAATAAGCACACAAACAAATGTGAAAACCTTATGAAGTGTAATGTGATTTGATTGTACCATCAACAAAAGTTTAATTTAAGATTTTCAAATTTAATTTGCTTATCAGTTTCGTGTTCTGGTAAAGGAATATTTATTGAAGAAATCAATTACTAACATTTCATTCAATGCATGATTCCAAAATGAAACTAGCACAGGGTGAAAACTGTTTAAGATATATTGAATTTGCTACGGAAATGAAAACTTCCTAAGTTTTCAATACATTACGTGCAATAATGTGTTTTTTATATTACTAAATGATAAATAGAAAATGGCATGACTAAGCGCTGTCTTGAAAAGTTTCAGAGGTATTGCTTACAATGTACATTTTTCAAATAATTACATAGCAAGACGTGTTTTATATGTCTCAAAACATCAGTGTGATTTTTGGTATTGCTTATAATGCAGAATTTTAAAAAATTACACGAAAACGTGTGCTTTTGAAACTCTTACGAATACATGGAAGCTGGCATGTTATAATAAACATTTCAAGCTAGCTGTACGTATTGTTTGCAATGTATCTCTTCCAATTATTTACATAGCAACGTACGTGTTATGTTTCAAAGATTGCTGAGACTTTTGGGTATTTCTTACAATTTACAATCAATTAGATATAGGAGAATATATTTTTTTGAAATTCTAACAGATACATAGGAGCTGTCATTATTAAACATATATCTTTATAATATACATCTCCTATTTGGTTCTATAAAAACCTTTGTTTTAGATAGCTGATATTGTTAGGTATTGCTTACGATTTATGTTTCTCAATTAATTACATGAAAGTATATGTTCCATATCTTTACACCATTCAATCAATTTTTCAATAACGTGCGTTTTATAGTTCTCAAAAATTGCGGTGACTCTTAGACATTACTTACAATTTATAATTGCAAATTAACTTCATAAACAGATGTGTTTTGCAAACTCTAACGGATACATAGTACCTGCCATGATTGAACATAGTTTTAAAACATTACAAGGGCGTTTATATACATGTTACATAGATCCATATACATCGTTAATTTGATTACCTATACATGAAAACGCTTGTTTTATATGACTGACAATTTTAGGTATTGCTTGCCATTTATGTTTTTCAATTAATTACATAAAAGCGTGTGCTACATATCCTTACAAAATTATGTATTGCTTGTAATTTATATCTTTCAATTACTTCCATAATAACTCTTAGGTATTACTTACAATTTACAATTGCAATGAGTTACATTAAAAGATGTGTTTTGCAAACTCTAACGGATATACGGTAGCTGTCATGATTGAATATAATTTTCAAAATTACAAGGGCGTTTATGTATATGTTATACTATACATCTTTTGTTTGATTGCATAAGAACGCTTGTTTTATATGACTGACATTTTTAGGTTTTGCTTGCAATTTATGTTTTTCAATTAATTACATAAAAGCGTATGTTACATATCCTTAGAAAATTATATATTGCTTGTAATTTATGTCTTTCAATTAATTCTATAATAACTTTTAGTTATTGCATACAATTTACAATTGCAATTAGTTACATAAAAAATGTGTTTTGGAAACTCTAACGGATACTTAGTAGCTGTCATGATTGAACCTAATTTTCAAAAATTACAAAGGCTTTTATGTATACCTTATAATATGCATTTGTTATTTGATAACATGAAAACATTTCTTGTGTATGACTGACATTTTTAGGTATTGCTTACAATTTATGTTTTTCAATTAATTACATAAAAGCGTATGTTTTGATATCCTTACAAAATTATATACTGCTTGTAAACCATAACTTTCAATTAATTCCATAATGTACGTTTTTTAATTCTCTAAAATTGCTGTGGCTCTTAGGTATTACTTACAATTTACAATTGCAATTAGTTACATAAAAAGATGTGTTTTGGGAACTCTAACATAGAGACTGGCATCATTAAACATAATTTTCAAAAATTACGCGGACATCTATGTATTGCTTATAATATGCATCTTCTATTGAATTACATAGAAACGTTTAATCTATAGAGATGAAATTTTTAGATATTGCTTAGGATTTATATTTGTTAATTATTTACACGAAATCCAGCATTATATATCTTTTAAATATAACTAAGACATGTAGCGGTTTTTTAACCATTGACAGCTTTTAATTAATTATATAAGAACGTATGTTTTACATCTATAAAAACCGGTGTTTTATATTACTAAGATGTTATTGAGTCTACTAAGTATTGCTTACAGTTTAAAGGTTTTTATTGTTACATAGAAACATGTATATTACATAGGTTTTCTTTTTTTTAAGAGTCGTGGAGTTGCCATAGCAACTCCACGATTCTCATCCCGCCCCGCTTACCTCGGATCAGCGCACGTAGCGCTATGCACGAGTCTAACATGCCCCACCCTTGGAAAACCCCCCCAACTATGCTACCGAGTCACTCCCGCTGCTCCAGAATTAATTAAAATTCGGGCCACAACGGGAGTCGAACTCGGGTCAACCGGTTGCGAAGCGGACTCTCGCCCACTGCGCCACCCGGTCGCCATTACATAGGTATCGTATTACTGAAACTTTTAGGTATCGCTTACATTTATATCTAACAACTAATTATATGG